>JAQFZQ010003535.1:0-10505 GCA_034696005.1 Glomeris marginata | reverse complement strand
GTTACACAGTGTTACAATGGGGAGGGGGGGAGGTAAAAAAGCAAAGAATTTGCGTTACGTAATACTTGAACGGCCCCAAAGTGAATGTAAATAATATGTGTGAAAGCACTCTGTCACTTTACCTATATATCTTCCTAAACAAACGTGTCACAACCAAGCAACATTTACACAAATAAATATCTACAATTTATGTATTTAGTTTGCTTTTTTCCCAATATCGCTTAAATGAAAATGAACTTCCATCACCTAACTTATAACTCCATAGCTCTCATGTTATCCCAACTTCACCCAAAGGTATCCCAATAATTTCCAACAATCTTTATATTTTTACACTGTTCATCATATTGCTGCAGGAATTCTGTTACCAGAGCAAAAACTCACTTGACCACACAGTCACCCACACAATCACTGCATACCATATATTTTCTAACTAAAGCCGGGTTCCAATTGAAGCCAGGTTTCTAATAGAAGCCGGGACATTTTGGCCTGCCAATGATTAAAAGCCGGTTTCCAATAGAATCCGGGGCTTCTCGTAACGCAAGTTGCATATTGATTAGTTTCATTATGTTTGCAATATTTGGTCTCCGATTTTGGGTACGAATAAATAATACCCTGTCTCTAATAGAAGCCGGGTGCTCTATTAGAAGCCTGGTCTGATAATCCGAAATTTGAATAGAAGCCCCGGCTTGTGTTACAAAATTTACGGTATAGGGTACTACATTGCGCCACCTGCTGTCCTCATTGCACACTAATCCACGTGGCAGAATTGATCAAAGAAAAATAATACTGCAACAAATCTTATTTACTAAGTCATTTATCCACACAGTCCTCATGTCCCATTGTTCTGCTCAACGACATACAATGACGGGCTTGCAGTCGTTCATCCATCTCCCAACTTGTAAAGTAATAACATACAACCCATGCACCACTTTATCTTCAAATTTGAATACTGTGCACCCACTCACTACGAAAGCCGATTTTAAGATTGGCGTAAAAAAGGGGGAAATGGGTGATCAATAGAGGCTACATGTTGCCGACACATCATGTCATTTATGTATGTGCATGGGAAATGCGATTTGGGGGATGTGCTAGTGCATGAGCGCCAAAAGCATCTTCAAAAAGTAAAAAAAAGGAAGAAAAAGAAAAGAAGACCATGTTGGCTTCCGTCTGTGGCGATGACGTCAACAACCCCTTTCCCCCCTTTCTCCGTTTTCTTCCTTCCGTAAGTTGTTTTCGCCGATTTTCTCAGTGTACCCCCTCCTTCAATGCCGAACGATCACGTGACCATTTACATCCGAATGTCCAGAAATTCCGTCTCGGAATTTGTTGACGTTGTCTCCTCCTCCTCCTTCTGTCTCTCTTACATCTCCATCTTCTTCCTCATCTTCCTTATATGCACTAACCCCCCTCCAAAACCACTCTCTCATTCTTCCCAGACGATAATTATAAAGAAGACTGAAAAATGGATTTCAAATGGAGAAATAAAAGAAGAAACATGCATTGCTGCGCCCGAATTTAAAGTTAAATTCCGTAATGATTCAGAGTAGAAATCTTAAGATTTAAAAATAGAGAAAATACTTATAATATGTTAATGAATAAAGAGCTCTGTCCAATTATGCCAAGTATACAAAATGAAGACAGTTAATTGGTATACATCACCTTCAAGTGCAGTCGAATGTGTTATCATTACGCAGCCTCGAAAACAATCAACTAATAACATTTTGACGAAAACAATATATTTGTATGATCACATTACCGATGCCGACCTGCATAATTTTAAATAATTAATGCACATGTCCGCAATTAACACGAGTACACTTCTGAAATTTAACAGGAGCATGCAAAGTTTATTTATGTATCTCTTTCAACAAATTATAGTTTTCCTTGCCATTAATCATATGTAGTACACTCATAATTTTAAATTAATACCAAACCCTTTGACTCCCAACATTGCCTTTTATTTAGACGGAAATGATCATAATATGAACAAATATCGGAGAAAATAAGAATTTCAACATTTTTTCATGCTCCTGCTTATAATAACTTCAAAAGAGCGCCTGAGTGATTTCAAAAACTATAGTGACACCTCAAAATTTATTTCGAGCCATCCAAATATTTCTAAAACTCCCAGTTTGTGCTAAAATGTTGACCAATTACAAAGATTTACAAGGTATAATTTATTTCAGATTTTAAGTTCAAAGCTAACGATTAAAATAATTTACAATTGCAACATGTACTATAGTGCTGCACTCACTAGAGTCATTGTTCATGTGCTCAAGCCTGTATATATGCATCAAGAATGATGGCACTAGTCTGGGAAATACTACAATAACTCTTGACTGAGCATGGATAATTGAATGACTCTTGTCGACAAATATAGGATGTTAGATGCGGATTATCATATTTCCCATGCCAATGAACGTCATCGCGATCGAACTGCTTCTAAAAATGTCAGTCATTTTTATTATCCTTGCTTACTCATGTCAGTTCACAATGCTGTATTTACTCGGTACCACTACTGTATTATACCCTTGAAAAATCTTAATCCCTCTAAAAATTTTACAATAATACCACTTGCAGAACTTATACAGAAGTTATGCAAAAGAAATCAAGTATACTTCTTTCCCAATATATTGGGATTCGATCCCAAATATGAGTGTCAACCATTTCTAAATCATTTTAATGAAGAACAGTTAAGTAATACGTTTTGAGCTGCATGAACATTAAATAACCTTAAATATAGGTGATATATCATGTACTATCTAAGCAAGTAATATGGAGAAAAGTTGTCTTGAATTCATTTTAGTTATCCCAAATCGAGACATAATCCGAGTTAATCAAAAAATATTTTAGTTTCCAACTCAAAACTGCGTGTTATTTTCGAGTGCATATACACTATAAGAATTTCAGAGTAATGGATTACACAATAGAGTGTAATCGCTATTGTAAATTGTACAAGGTGCGTGTAATAAGACAGGGGGATTAATAGAGTACAGTGATGGTTAGTGCATGGAAGGGAACTGCTGTATAAGGAAGGAGGAAGGCATTTGAAAATTTCACGAATTTATATCAAGAAATGGGGCATTTTATAGAGGCGTTTTGGATTGTATAGGGGAAGGCGCAATGCGTTTTGGCCTGGGGAAAAGAGGGGGGAGGGGCAAAAAAAGAGCAGTCACTCGGTTGGTTGGCATTGGACGCAAGCGCATTAAATCGGCTGCAATAAAAGGAAAACCCACGCACTGCGCATGAGCACAAACATGCCCCTTCAAGAAAATAGAAATGGGTAAAGACGGAGAAAAGCAAAGACAAATGGATCGATATGTGTAAATCATGCATCTTCACTATGTAGCACCCCTCTCCATACACCCTTCTCCATTTAGCCATTACAATCAAGTGTTGGTTGTCTTTATTATTCCATGCCAGACTGGTCCATAAATCGGCGTCAGTCCACTGTATAAACTGTGACACATAGCTATAATACAAATCATTGTTTGATATGCTTTATCATTTGCAAATACATTTGTAGCAATATAATACAACTTTGGAAGACTAATTTGAGTATAACAATATTATGTCCAATTGATTACAATGGAGTAGCATGTGATGAAATGAACTGTGACCTTGGATAGGGCAACCAAGGTCAGTGTCCATTACGTAACGTGCAATAAATTGTGATCAATGTTTTGCCCCATATACAAAAGGTGAAAGATGCATAAAGAAAACTGATAAACGAACTGGCCAAGCTGAACCTCTAATTTATTAATTAAGTTATCATAATTTGAAAATGTTACTTTTCCCACAATACCCTGAAAAAATCTGCAGCATGAAGTTGTCACAGTTTATATTGTCACATTAACCTGTCATAAACATTTATATA
The DNA here is from genome assembly GCA_034696005.1 of Glomeris marginata. Classification (NCBI taxonomy): domain Eukaryota; kingdom Metazoa; phylum Arthropoda; class Diplopoda; order Glomerida; family Glomeridae; genus Glomeris; species Glomeris marginata. The sequence continues at coordinate 6,628 of JAQFZQ010003535.1, read as the reverse complement.
TAGTAGTGTATTATAGTAATTGCCACAATGAACTGGACATACCTATAGCTTTTTTTTCAGATATATTCCAATGGTAACAATGTATAGGTACTTGTCACAATAATTTCATCAACCTTATACTTTGTCAGTGGATCCGAGTGGACAGACTGGACAAAATGGCCACATATTACAACAGACAGAAACAGGACACGATTTTGTAACCCCCAATGTAACTTTGTCCCGATGCTGAAAACAATTAAACATGATTTGTGCTGTTAGAAAAACGTAAAACAAATTAATATTCACTTTATAATAGCATGCAGATATAGTAAAAAGTGCAAGTGTCAAAAATAGAGGGAAATTTGGTCCAATCGCTTTAAGTGACTGTAAAATATATTCCACATAGATAAAACTATTCATGTGATTGATTGATCTCAAGTGAACAATGCCCGCAAAATTTGCAGTGTAGTTGCAAAAACAGCTGAAGTTCAAAGGTAACATTTCATCGATTTCCTTCAAACGGAAGCACATCATGGAACAAAGTGCTTGCTTTGCTATAGATGTTTCTGTTAGCATTTCTATCACAGCAGCATTACATATTAAAAGCACAAGTGTGGGTTTCTTTGACGGGGATAATTAAGTTAGGAGGTTCATGCTCTGGCAAACTTAGTATGTATGACACCAACTTTGGTTTATCTTCTAATGGGACAACTGTCAAATGGCTTAGAAAACCAGTTCTTTTTTTTTAATAAATAATAAAGACCAGGAACTTTGTGTTGCACCTCGTAAAAGTCTGCACACCTGAAAAATCAAGCACTTTTGGGATAAAAATGCTATACATGCACCTTGTTTTCTCAAACTATATATAGCATACATTTCCTTGATGTCGCCATTGTTTTCTTAGAAACTACATTGATTTTGCCATTGTTGTCTTTACACACTTCCTTGATTTTGCCATTGTTTCTTTTAGGAGCTTCCTCATTGATTTACCTCTTGTTTTCTTAGAAAACTGCTCAACTTTTCTCTTTTTCAGCCTTATTATCCATGGAAGTTTATTCGACCAGTAAATCATATCCCTCGTATAAAATTCCATGTCTTCATCATTTTTTAATTGCAAATCTACAGTATTTTGTGTTGCGCACCAATGTTTTACATTTATCTGTATTTATTTTCAACATGCCATTATAATTTCTACAGGCAACTTATTTCTTTTTTCTTGCAATTCAATGTAGAAACTTTTTACTTATATAATATAGAAATGTTCACTTTCCTTTTCCGGAATTTCATTTACAAGCAACCCATTGGGAGTTTCGTGCAGAAAACAAATTCACTACATTACTGTCCTACTCTCGCATCGAATGTATAGAAATGCAATATATTTATATATCGTCGAATAAAATGACTTCTGAAATAAACTTCATCCAAGAAAACCTGATAAGCAATTTTATACTGGGAGGAAAATTGATTGTCCTGAGACAAACTACATAATTTTACGGCTTAGACGAGTAGAAACAATTTATGTAATAAAAGTTGTACTACTTACTATTGAAACAAAACAGTGTTATATCTTTCATGCAAGTTACGTTCAGCATTTTAAGATAAGCTTGGAGCATCATTAACTTAATTAATTTAAGGTTAATTGCACTTCACAAGTTCAATTAGGTTACAAATAATGCTTGCTTGCATTGGGTCTACATCTATACTGGCCTCTATTTCTAGTTGGGTGCTAACTCGGGCAACAGCAGCACTATGCATGCAGTGGTGCGTGTTGGTGGTATCCGGTGTCCAGTGTCCTGGGACATTTGGGCCAGACTGTAATTCGGACCTATAGCATTTCTATGGTTGCGTGACCGGGCAACAAAAGCGGGAAAAGCGATATTTCAACAGCAGAGTCGAATGGTTATCCCCATATAAAGCATTGACGTCAGCGTTCAGACTTCTCAACACGATATGCCAATGAGAGCATTTGAAATAAAACCGAACGCAACACTCCACCTCTGGCATGTTAACTACTAGCAAAATGCATTTATACGAGTGCTTAACGAGCTTTTTTTATTCCCTATTTGCCAGCATAAAAAAAGCAGGTACATGGTGTAATTTGAGGGCGAGCCATCTACAAGGGGTAGCTTGTTACCTCGCCATCTATTTCTGTTCGCATGCGACAGTTGTAAGGTGAGGTGGGGGGCAAAAAGGGGGAAATAGGCTTTGATGGCGTGTCGACCTATTCCGATAAGCACCTCCTATATTGCTTTCGTGGCGGAAGAGATCGATAATCTGGCAGACATTGACGTCAGTGGTCTATGTGCCCTTCCAAACTCAGTCTCTAGACACCACCCTCAATCACGAATTAGGGAACACCGTGTATATATGCATGTGTGTGCCTTTAAAGTTTATAATCATGTTCACGTGACCTAGTCCACTTACACAATGCACCAAGATAGAAAGCAGAATAGTAATTTGCAATAATCCTTCTCACAATAGTTCATAACGACACGTGTTTCAGCACATCAATAATATCATCAGGTGTCAAAAACAATATACCGGGTGAACAAAAAGTCTGGAAACAGCCCCCCTATCTATCACAGTTCAAACATTTCCAGACTTTATGTTCACCCTGTATACAATACAATACAATACAAACGTCAGGCAACAACTGATTGCAAAATTAGGTTGTCACTCTCACTCCTAAGAGTCAAAAACCCTCAAACATTCCGGTATTCACCAAGTCACTTGGAAACCCAATCCACTCATCCGCCACCACCCTTCAATTAACCGTTTGCGAAAAGCTTTGTAGCATCAATACTCAATGTCCTTGTTTCAGCTTAAATTTGAAACGTGTTCCAATGTCCTATATACTTTGCACAGCCATTAGTTAGTAATACTTTCCAGTAAGTTTTTATAATAATAATAATATAATCCTTATGCTAACGGGTCCTATACACTAGCAGTGTGTTAACCCGGAGGCCCCTTTTCCCAACCTACTATTCTTCATCTCGCAAGCAAGCGTGCTAACCAGCAGTCCGTAGACCCATTTTATGGGTTGCAGCGCAAGCATTTTTAATGCACAATTTTTGGGGCCCACAGCGAATCCCTATGTAGATATTCTAGTTATATAGAAGATGTGGGAAACCGGAGACCCCGGAGAAAACCCATCGCAAACTGGCAGGATAACTAGAAAACTCCTTTGCACATGCTGGACCCAGGATCGAACCCAGGACCACAGAGGTACAAGGCGAGTGCTCAGTAAGTTTTTATAAAACTTGTTGTACAAGGATTTGAAACCAGGAAGAGAGTATCAAGGTATTGCCATGGTAAAGACTGGGAAAAGAAACTAGGGCAGAAGAGCATTAGGGAAGAATGAAGAGCAAAAGAAGTGGAATTTGTTGGAGCCAGCAGGAGACCAGCATATTGGAGGAATGTGAAGTTATTGCCGAGGTTATTACAGGAGATTGACAGGAGGAGTACAATTATGGCATTTTGACAATGAATTGAAGTTGGAGATGATGGACATTAGACAGATAGACATGGGACAACCAATGATTATTGAATACTGCACACAGTTAGGTGGTGGAGACAAGAACAGTTGAGGGCTTCACGAAAAAATTACATGTTTAATGATGCTTTTGGATGGGTATACGGTTTTACGATGCGACATGAACAAGCATGCAAGTAGGGCCATGAATCCGTTGTAGCCCGATTAACGTATAGCATATACTTCTGCTTCCCAACTAATCAATACAATCCATAAATTAGCATACAATGTATAATTAAAGCCGACAATAAATTCCCCTCGATTTGTTCGCACCTAAATTATAACACCGGGGTGATTTTATCATGCACACAGAATGGTAGTTAACGTCAAAACTGTTTTGTGTTCGAGAACAATATGTTTCAAACTTGTATAGTGTGCAATTTAGCTTGATGCATTTTCCTCAATTAGGCATTAAGTGATCAGTGTTTAGTGCATAAAATTGCACGCTTACAATCTTTAATATAATAGCGTCAATAATTTAGTTTTAAACTGCACTAATTTGAAGCCAATGCAATGAAAAATGCAATTATATTTCTATACAGTAAAACGTAACTATACCTATAAACGATAAATTTATAATCCTAAGCTACAAAAATCTACTTCTAGGTATGAATTATGGGACAAACTGACCATGTCAAACAATAATAATAATAATAATAATAAAACTAGAATTAATTTCTTTCATTTCAACTAATGTGCCAATAAAAAAACATTCAATTCTAATTGTAGAATTCAAAGTCCGAAGGTGTAGTGTAATTTAGTCTGAACTAAATGATCCCATAGTTTGGTTCTTGCATTTTCCCTATGCGTAGTTTGAAAGACATTGAAACTCGCGCAGGATCATGTTGTTCACCTTTAAAACGCAGGTTTATTGCAGCATTATTAAAATTCTATCGAGGCCACAATACAAAATATTGATCACTATCAAACCTCGGATCGTTTAATATTTGAAATATGTAGGAAATTAGGTAGAGATTGCTTTCGGACAGGCTCCGAGGCCAAGGAGGAAAATGCAGTTCAACCAAAGAGCCATATAGCAAGCAAATAAATGGAGTATGTTGTTATTTCAGACAACGAAACTCTCAGTATTGATTTCCTGTTCACTTCTTCCCTCACCAATCTGTCCTACATATAATCTTACTCACTTAGCCGAGCAGAATAGATTCGGAATTCCTCGTGTCAATAGCAGCAAATTTTCAAGGAAAAAAGCATAGAAAATCCCATTTAGGATACTTCTGTATTAAGTCTAAATTACTCCCATTTTCTTGTCATCATACATTTCGAAATCCTAACGTGCACATGATCCAAAACAAAACCTAAATATCCAAGTTAATCTTTTAAGAAATAAGCTTAAGTTTATAATTATGAGGAACACTATTCATGCAGAGATCGAGTTGCGTGCGTCATACACGTGCCACTTTTGAAGCTAATTTCTTGGGAAAACTATTATAACATGTTCTGAAATCCACTCAACAGTCTGATTGCATGGTCGAGACTGTTTAAAACTTATTATTTTTGAATGTTATTACAATGAAGAAATACTTATAGAGTGGAATAACCGAGGAAATTTAAATACCTTCCACTGGAAATTTGAATTCCACCACATTTAGTTTTGTTAGAATTTTTCCCCCATGTATATGTTCATTGAGATTATCAGGTTTCTGAACAAGTTGTAAAGGTAACATGAGAAACTAATGGATTTGAAGCCGAGATTCCTCGAAAGAAGTAGAGGAGAACTAGCCACTTGACCCTGTCCGCCACCATCAATCTGACAGAGAAATTGTCAGTTCCTCCTATATAGTTGTGTTTCAGGAGGACTGAGTAGTCAATATTTTTACAAGGTGGTGGTATATAGTGCACTATCCCAGTGAAAACACTCGTGCAACACGTGTCCAATTATCAAAATATATAATAGAGATACAGTTGTGTGAAGATGGCGTATAGTGTCATATTGGTTTTAGGGAAATTGTGAGGAAGTAACAATAGGTTAGCACTGCACAGTCATTAATAAGAACCACCCTGTATATATGCTACTAATACTTATTATTAAGATATAAATATCTGGGATTATCTATGCATGCAACTCGGCCGATTATTTTTATCCCTTCGCAGTTCGATATATAGTATGTTCTATATGCATTATTGGTAATCGACATGTGTGTGTTCTTAGAGCAAATAGTCTGCCACGCCCACCATGTTGTGAATGTCGTAATTTTCTAATCCTGACTCGCGTTTTCGGTTCATCTAATTGAATTTGCCCACAGCCTTATAAGCAAAGCAAACAGAACTCATTGTTTCCGGATCGCTAACAGCTCGACAAATTAAATGCTGTAGGGAAAGGAATAAACTGAAGGTGAAAGGCTATATCTCCGGTGCAAAGTATTGATTTCGAGCCGAATGTGAAAACTGCAAAATGCCACCGAGTAAACAAGTGCGAGTCAAACGTTGGGGTTTTAGAAAACAAATTTCACCTTTTACAGACGTGAATCCAGCATTTGTATGCTATCCTTATCACAGCCAAGTTACACAAAATATATTGAAACATCGAATTTTACTGGATTTCCATTACCTTAGTAATTCCCAATTCACCCAATTTAATTAACGTTCCATTTTTGAAGGCAGTTTTAATAAATATCCACTATAATCTTGGCAATTAGTTTAATTAAATAACAAAATATCAGATTATAACAAAAACTTGTGAGCACTACGAATCACATGTGCAAAGCATTCAGTAAACTCTGATGAATTTATTAATGACATATATAAATGGGGAAAATGATTTGAATATAGTCAATCGAAAAATAACAATTCATTTGATAATTTTTTAATATTAGATCCATTAAATAATTAACTTCAGGTTTCAAATTTTAAATATTGGTATTAATAACATAACTGTATACTGCATTTACAGCAATAACATTCTACTTTACCACAATATTTTTTAATATCCTTAGCCTAGCTTTGAAGTATAACAGTATTTATAATAACTGCATGGATATAATTAAAGTGGCCCAAACAAATTCGGCTATTACAGTCAACAATATGTTGCAGGGAATACGAGAACCAGGGATTTTTGAAAATCCCTGAACCAGTGATTATGAGAAATGATTGTTAAAA
>JAQFZQ010003534.1:0-10509 GCA_034696005.1 Glomeris marginata | reverse complement strand
GTGACGCTCCGTGAGAAATTCGGGTGCATGGTGGGGAAGTGTGCCAACCGCTTTTTGCCCACGTCGTTCCGCCTTAAGTGTGGCCAAAAGAAGTATTGGAAGATCACAAGTGGCGAAGTGGGAAGAGCCATATTCATCAAATAAGACGAGTCCATCACTCAAAAGGAAGTCTGGCAACATCTTCATTCTGCAAAGAAAAACACACACAAAGCCTTCTATAAATCACTCAATATACCGTTGAAAAAGACGGCAATAAATCGAACAACAATGGCCTAATCCTCTACTTTATGTCACGGACAAGTGGGAACTTTTAAGAAATCCGGTTTAATTTCAATATACCAAGAGATGTTGAAAAAGATGCATGGGAATGAATGGGAGGAAAAGAAGAATAATGGCGGGCAAGATGGCGGCCAACCGGAAGTGGGGCGGCGTTCCTTTTTCCGATTAATGTTTTGGGCCGTTCACCCCTCACTCAATTACTAATTTATATCACGCAATCTCGGTCGCACATCGCCATTTTGACATTATAACTCACAAGGAGGAAGGAACAATAACAAAAGGACTGTCGAGGTCGAATGACAAAATTGCATAATTACATATTCATTTCATGGGGGACATTCATAGAAAAAATGGCAACAATTTCATACGAATGTCTCGATCCTGTTCATGAAACCTTCAACCTGAATTTATTACCTTATTAAAAGCCAGAAATATCGCATCATTCCAACAAAACCTTGAACAAATCTGTCGATCACATAATGATCGAGCTCATCGAGCCACTGATCGTTAGAAAAACAATCTGCAAATCTTTTGTATCAGTGGATAAAGATTGCATAATCAAGTGTAATCAAGTTGCCTTATTAAATGGCGGGCGTGACGCCAGTCGCAAGCTGGCGTCACCCAGTATCGCGTCCTACTCAGAGGCTGCGAAACGATGTTAAAAATACAAACGCAAATTGGAATCCCTTACTAGTCCGCATCCCATATGCACCGGTGTCTTGGTTCAGTCCTCGGAATGCATGTATAAGATGCCAACAAGCAAGGGATGCAGACTTGCGCGTGGATATTTTATAACATGGCTCCTGCGTACTTACTCAATGCTTGCTCAATGTAGGCCTAGCGAATTTCGTACAAATATTACTTTTTCCGGCAATATGGATGGTTTCTCGTGTAAACCAAGGCTAAACAACCAGTGTGTGAAATCAAAAATCCGGTGAAAATGGCGGGAACGATGATCATCATTTTGCCCTTGCATTTTGCGCCAACTCAATGCGTTGTAATCCGCTAACTAGAGCGCCGCAATTTCAATCTCGCACACCGTTTATAATAAACACGTGCTTCAAAATCGGCCAAGCGGCCCAGTTAGGCCTAATTCTTCTCCCCGTTTAAATTTACGAAACCTTTCTATTGAAGCCGAAAAATGGATTCTAAATTATCCGGAGCCCAGAAGGAAGATCTTATGGATCAAGTTAAACAACAAATAGCCGTTGCAAACGCGCAAGAACTTCTTACCGTGAGTTTTTCCGAAGAAAACGCATCATGATGAATATTCCTTGCATTCAATCCCACACCGGTAATCGCAAAATGTCTTTCCCAATGTTAACAGAAAATGTCGGAAAAGTGTTTCAAGAAGTGCATCGGCAAACCAGGAAGCTCTTTGGACAGCTCGGAGCAGGTGATTAATCCGTTGACTACACATGGCGTTATAAATTTATAGTTTTACCCTTTTGCACACCTCCATCTGCCCCAAGTGCCGATTCGCCAATGTGAAATGGGCGTGGCTTAGAATTTGAATATTTCGAACGCCCTTACATTGCAATATTAGCGATTGAATCAATAATGAAACTCATTGCCCTTTTATTTGACTTTAAAATGAAGTAGAAAATTCAAATGTCACATCATCCTTTCAAGATTAAGCATGAGACTTTTGAAATTATCTTGTTCATTCCACTTATTTATCATTTTTTAAGGGATTAATGTGGTTTGTTATGTAACTATCTTTTACTTTATATGTATTTTGTGTCCTGGAAAAATTTATAAATATCCTTGACAATACTGGAATTTTGAAATGAAAGTTTAGAGACACCCTGATTACATTTGTACATTATATTTTTCAGAAATGCATAGCTATGTGCATGGACCGTTACATGGACTCTTGGAATTTGGTTTCCCGGGCTTACGGTTCACGATTGCAGCGCGAAAGACATCGGCAATGACCAGTATTTGTTACTAGCTGAAATTATACAAACACCTCCATGCGTTTACACGTTCTTGAATTTTGTATCATGGCCCATACTCGGTAATATCCAAACAATGTAGCTGAAAATACAGCATCATGCTATAGACTGTAATAAAACTTTATTAGCATCCAACAGATTTGTGAAGTTTGCATTATAGCACGTAACATTCCACTGTATTGTACAGATTTGGTAGCAAGTTGCAATTTCAATAGTTGTGTAGGTCACTCGTGTACTTCAGTCTATATTTTATAAACTTTAGGATATTTATAAGAGCCAACATTCTGCATTTGCAAGCAAATTTTAAGGTTGTTCATGCTCCTCGTTTCTTATTGCGAGGCACCCAAAGTTCGTTTGAACCTCTGGTTTGCAGAATTCAATATTATTACAGTGAACCTTGCTTATAATCAACTCGAATATTGTCAACAAACTCCAAGGTCCCGTCATCACAATACCATTTTCTCTACAAATTACCTCGCTTTCAGTAAACTTAGATAAAGGAAACCTCTGGTACTATATTATATAGCAGCTGATTTCCCCTTAAAACCGGTTTTAAACCCCTGATATTGTCAACTGAATGGTCAATTGACTTGAGTGAAATGTAGCAAAATAAACATTGCCATCAAATGTAATGGGTATTTGTATACACTTATTGTAACCTCCCGTATAAGAAACTTTATCGTAAAACTTTTAAAAGTTTCTTATAAAGTTATGCTTTAAGAAACCAAAACCCGGTCCCTTCGAGTTGTTTATAACCAAGGTTCACTTATACTATATAAAATCTTCCCCTCTTGCATTTTTTGAGGTTGGATCACAATCAAATTTAAGGCAGAGGTAAGTATATAATTGCACTCAATTAATTCAAAATTTGCAATTCCATAAAAACAAATTGCATGATATGCGGATGAAATATAAATGATGGACCAACTACGCTAAGTTGACACCTTTTAGATCGTCTTCTGCCTTCACTAAGCTTGTTTCAGTCTGAACCGTTTGAGGAAGTGACAGCTTACCCCAACTCATCGGACCGCATTTCTTAAGTTTGATTTCCACTTTTGAAGCCGCCATCTCCACTTTACTCTTCTCAACTTCGATCACCTGCCGAGTACATAACGCAATCTTAATCCCGTCCCTAAAGTTCCCTTTCATTACACTACGTACATACATACTTACACCAAATAGTAACAACTCTTCTTCAAATACTCCTTCGTTGAACACCAAACCGATACGCAACTTGACAGGGTTGGCTTCGACGTAAGATCTGTCCGGGTCGCAATTTTTCGCGTAGACTGTGACCACCACTTGCCCTCCGGTTTGATGCCAATCGTGTCTGCATGACACTTTCTTCTCGGAGTCCTACCAACAACAAAAACACATCGTTAATAATGATTGATGGTGCGAGAGAAAGGTGCGCGACGCGATGACCTTTTTTATCCAGACGTGACTTCCAGCCGTACAACCCTCCTGATCCATGAAACTTGTAAAATCTGTGGTTTTTCTTTGGCAGCATGACCAAAACTTCAATCTAGTTAATAAGAATAATAGCACTAATAAATAATCCAAGGTCACGGACTGCTACAGCAGCAGTTTACCCTTCGTGAAAGACCGGGTAGCCGGGATGGTGCAAGCATTTAGATGAACCTTCGGCATGATCTTTTGTGTACGACTGAAATAAACAAAGTTGAAATTGTTTTACGTACTTTTTGAATGATACATAGCCGCAAGTGGTCCATAAGACAGGTATTACTGTAGTATATACTGACCACTTTGCATCCACCATTTTTGCACGCTTCGCCAATCGGGATTCCTGACGCGATATCACCTGAATGAAAAGCACTTTAACTCGGTTACAGATGAAGGAGTCCAGATGCGGCACGAAAAGCGTCTTCAAACTGTTTATCGACGTACTTATCTGGTTAGCAGCTGTGACTGTGGGAACTTTCGCATTCAATTCTAGCTTCTCCAACGCTTGCTTCAGGGAACTGGTGACTGACACCGGCAACTTTACCAGCGGCAAGTCCTCATCTGGTCTCTCTACGGGTGCCGGAACCGGTTGCCTGGGAACCTCGGCAACTATCACCTGTAGAATTGAAATTTAAACACAACAATTCAAACTTGAATGCTAGTACTAATATGTTTACACCATCTCATTTTTAAATTGTTTATAAACCCACACTTACAGGAGTTTCACCCAATTCTTTTACTTTTGGTTTCTCCGGTTCCGGTGGCTTGATGTTACTGTGGAAGGACTTGGTGCAGCCCTTCATTAATAGATAAATTAGCCATTAGATTATGTCCCAGAGTATAGGCATATGGTATATGGAAAGTTTTATTCACCTTGGTGTTGAGGAATTCAGTGAAATCTGTACATTTCTTCTTACAGCAGGACCAGCCCTTGTAAGCGTCGTGGAAGAAAGGTTCTCCTGGATGGTAACAGCAAGCCTCTGCAAGAATTTATTAGTAAATTTCAGCACGTATTGCAGTAACACCCCACAATTTAAACTGAACGTAAGCCTAACCTTAGGCCTAACTCACCGGCATCGTTTTTCTTTTCGTCAAATTGTTGCCCGCAACCTCTATTATAACAATATAACAACTGAGCACCGTCTACGTTACTCATTTTCCTGTTACTTTTCCTATACTAATTGCAGATAAACGGTTTTTAACGCGAAAAATGCGCTAATTGTCACTTCGGCGGGACGACCGACACGCGTTCCAGAAACTTCCAGTTCCGATACGAAATACCGCGAAATACGTATCGACAAAATACCGGTACGTATCGTTCTATTTTCAACCGAGTTTTCAACGCAACATTGCCGTGCAACTATCTTGCGTCTGTTCATTTCGTGTGCAATATTTAATTGCACTAGATTGTGACACGTGCGGTCACGCAACAATCTATTGCTGCATCATCCACTTCGTGCAAGAATGATGCGCAAGTGGTTATATTATTTTTCAAGGCTTCCATACCGAAAACTATTGCTCAAATGTATAAAATCTTGATCCGCGACATTTTAATTAACGCAAATTATACTGTACATATTCGCCCTCTATATACATATATATAGGAGTTTCGCTGCAATATTAATATTTAAAACATTTTACGCATAGTAAAATACATATAAAATAAAATACAATAAAAATTCCGCCAATATACGCAAAACCATTTCCTGTCTTGCCAGCAATGTCAGGTTATAGCCAAGTGGTGCTTGTAAATTCATCGCAATAAAATTGCACGCAAAGATTATTATAATTCATTGGTATAAATCAGTGTTCATTATAAAAATAACAACCATTAGAATAATGTGGCAAAAAAAGGTTTCTTGATGCGCATGCAATTATAAATTATTACAATCTAATGCAAAATAATTTCCTTTAGTTTATACACCATCAGTGTGTACCATCAGTGTTATACATTGCTGCGTGTTCATGACTCACACCAGACTTGAACCATCTTGGCTCGCTGCCGAGATGCGAAGTCCTTCGTTTAACTTCGCCATCCTCTCTTCGACGGTGAGGAACCTTCCCTCCACCGTACTATCCCTTTCCATCATGTACCTCCTACTATCACCCCGCCAGCTCTCGGAGTGCTGCCACCTGTTAGCCTTCGCCATCAGATGTTCCCTCGCAAAACCCTGCTGCCTTCCTTCGATAACCAGGCCACCTGATGCTTTCGCAGCCACCACGACCTTCCCGGTCAAAGGCGCCTGGAAGATCTTCGTACCGTACCCAGAATCATCCTGATAGTCCTGCGATTCCAACTCCGAGCCACGTCCGCTGCCAATGGTCACTTCGTTCCTCGGCGAAGGGGAAAGAGTGACCGGACGAGAGTGGCCGTGACCGTTCATGTACGGCTCGGCCCTCACAGCTAGATAGTTTGATCTATCCACTTCCGCTTCCGCATCCACCGGAAGTGGCGCCCTGCGTCTGGCCGACAACAACTCCTCCGACTTGGCCTTCATCAGGGTCTTGTTATCCACCGACACCGGAGAGACCTCGAAGCCGTACTGTTCGGTACCCGAAGAGGTCCTGTGCCTTTCGTACACCCTTTTATCGCCTTCGCAATCGTCCTCTTCGTCATCCTCATCCTCGTCCTCTTCGTCATCGCTGCAGTGGAGATTGTGCTGGACCTCGTTGCGCGAAGGTCCTCGCGGCTCGTGTCCCTGTTGATGCCTCCGTTCGAAGTCGTCCATCCGAGCGGACACCCAAGTCTTCAGTTCGGTTTTGATGCTGCCGGCTTGAAGGTCTTGCCTCCTGGCCAGGTCCAACCTCTCCCTCACGGACCTCCTCTCCACCCTCTGCACGCATTCTTCCTTCTCCGCCGCGAGTTTCTCCTTCACCGTCTGGCTTATTTGGAACAGGTGAGACCGGGTCCTTCGTTCCAAGTGCGCTATCTTCTCGTTCAGGTCATCGTGCGCCAAGTCTATGTGTTCCATCAACTCGTGCTTGTCGCTTTCCAACTTCTGTTCCACATGCTGAAAGAACGGCGCGCAGTAGCAGGCGTAACCTTTCCCGACCGGACCCTGTTCGGTTAACGGATAATTATTACGAAGCTTTCAAAAAATGAATCGACGCAAGAACCATCGTCAATTAACCGACAAAAACCTTTCTTATGTTTCCCGCCAAGTCCAGGTAGTACTGTTCGCCCTTGCGCAACGGTTCCTTCGGCAGGCTGTCCAGGTTCGGCGCGGGGAACGCTTGCAGGTCTGGGAAGTTGTGGCACCCGTAAGGGCTGGTGTGATCTTGCCCGTTGGCGACTCGCTTCTTGGTGACTTCAACAGGTTTGGGCTTTTGACTCGCATGGCCGTGCTTGCTCTTGCGAGTAAAAAGGCATTCAAAGATAAATGTTTCAATTCCCAAAAAGAGAATTGCAGTCAAACCTCGATCAGACGACAACCGGATACAGTGGAACCTGTCTAAAGCGATATCCTACGTTTGGTCCCATCAATATCACTTTAGACAGTCCATAGACTTTCATGTTAAAAACCGAAATTCAAAGTCCCACTGGTGATGGCTTATCGAGTTTTGACTGTATTTAGATCTGAAAAGCAGACCTTCTTGTGTTTTTCTTTCCTATGACTGCCACTGTCTTTACTGTCTTTGGAAGTACCACTGTCTTTCTCCCTCTTCTTGTGCTGCGCCGGTTTGGCATCCTTCGAAGGTCTCGGAGTCTCGCCCCCGTCCGCGTGAGCCCTCAGCGGAGGAGGGTTTGCCAGGATGGACACCACTTCTCTGAATTCCTTACGTGCTGCTATATCCTTGGCCGATTCACCTTGCTGATGATGATAAAGTAACCGTATAAAGACCTGTTCCGCGTAAATAACGTTGAAGAGTAAAAACGTTTCGATACCTTGTTTGATACGGTTTGGTCGCAATTAGATTCCAACAATATCCTCGTCAACTTCCTTCTTCCCATCGCTGCAGCAATATGCAAAGCCGTGTCTCCATTCTAAACAAGAAAATACCGCTAGAAACCAGGTACAAAGTTGATGCCGCCGTCACATCACGGTTAATTACATACAATCAGAAATGTTGTTCACCTAAATAATTGGCGGAGCGATACTTCAACACGATTCACATGAATGGACTAAACAACTTCGTATCGTTCACCAATTAAAACTCGTTTAATCTCTTAATCTCGTAATCAGAAGGTTTAACGAAGCGTAACGGAACTATCGATACGTTACGGGGCTAAAAGTTTCCACTTCTGATTCGTTGTTTTATTACAGTGGGAACAAACCCTTACTTTATTTTGCTCGTTGACGTTACATTTGGCACTGATGAGGATCCTCATGACCCCGGCGTGACCGTACCTAGCCGCCGTATGCAACGGAGTGTCTCCGTACTGAAATGTAAGGTTCTTATATTTATAATTCATATAAAAATTAAACTGTCTTTCCACGCGTGTGACAAAAACACTTACGTTATTTTTCAGGTCCGGCCTACACCCTGCAAGCAGCAAAACTCTGCAGCTTTGATTGTGACCGTTTTGGCACGTGAGGTGAAGAGGAGCGAAGCCACCCTTCGAACGAAGAGATGGTTTCATATATATTTGAATTCACAAATTAAGTTTATCCTGACATTAAATACCTTGTTTTTGATGTAAGCGTTTGCTTTTGCCCTGGCAAGGACCTCAACGGTGTGACTGTAACCTTTCCACGCGGCTTCGTGAAGAGCGGTGTTTCCATGCTTGAAAAAGCAGACAGATTATTAGCCAAATACGACCACATAAAGAAACCTGCAAGCAAAAATGCTTCAAGTACCACATCGTCCTGATGGTCCACTTGAGCACCGTGAGCTATCAACTGCTTGACCGTGTCCACGTGACCCTCTCCGGCGGCTCTCTGAACCGGTGTGAACCCAGACTGCAACGGGTACACATGCACGTATGCAAAAGGAACAAAGTTATGTGTATGGTAACAACCAAAACAATCATGATTATAACTTCAACTTAAGAATGCTTCCAAGTCTCACGAGGAGCTTTTCGGCTTGGTGGTCTATGAAATTTGCACAGTCACCGGTCTAAAGTGGTGCACTTCACTTTTCCTCTCCTTAAGATGGTAAATGTTGAGAAAATCGCTCGCAATTTACCCGTTTCTTTTATGCGCGCTACAATTTTCCATCCTCCAATTTCATCACGGTCCAAACTCAAGCGCTCCACCAACCAAATCAAAAATCTCATTACGTACGTAACGTTTAAACCTTGTTTAAACTCATGTTCTCTGCGATTTTTGTCATAGTGCTTTTTCTGCTTTTCAGATGCCTTTGCTTGGTTTTACCTTTACGAATGGTTACTCCATTTCCATTACAGTCAACCCCAACATTAATGTTCTCCGTGAGAACGACCGGAAGAAATTTCACTGTATTCCAAATAACTTACAAAATCAGGGGTGTTGACGTCGCAACCTGCAAGCAAGATGGCCGCCACCGTGTCCGAATGTCCATAGCAAGCCGCAAAATGCAATGCATTTCTTCCTTCCTGAATTATCACAAAAAATAAATAAATGTCCCCTTAAACAGCTGTTTTACATATTTTATGAATGAAAAGTCACATTTTATGCAAGGTAAATTGTGTGGTTTTTCGCCACCAGGTGACACCCCCCACAATTCAAGAGTATAAAAAGACGTGGACGTCTTTTACGGACAACCCCTTCGCATTTGTAACGTAATATAAAAATATCTATTTATGTCTTACTTTGTCCACATGGAAATTAGCTCCAGCTTCGAGCAATTCGAGCAACTTGTTTGTGTGTCCTTTGAGGGCGGTGGCTCGAAGTTTTTCATCGAGGTCCTCATGAGTGAACATTTGATGCAGGCCAATCCCATGAACGCTCACGCAAAATTCTCGTCCTTAAAAACCTGCAAAAACCAAACAAAAACCCATCGATACATTCACTATTTTACTGCTCTTGTACATGCAATACATATATAGCAGATAAAGATAAGAGATACGTGTCGTCGTTCATCATGTGCCAGTCTGCGACCAAAAACACAATGCCCACTGAAAGAAACATGATGGCGTCTTCCTCGTTTGTTGAATACAAAAGGACCAATGGCCGCCCGCTGCGACAGTCACGCCCACCCGATTCAATACGCAACCCTTGAAACCAAACACACGCACAAACCGCACACACAACAATCCACCGTACTACAAAAAACGTGGATTAATTCGCCAAGCCATCTTTTGTCTTCTATTATCATTTGTTTGCGGGCCGAGAGAAGAAACGGACGCCATTTTCTTTTTCTGCGTTCTCCTCCTCCTCCTCGACCGCGTTCGAAAAACCGCCGCCATTTTGACATTTTGTATCGTCGCAACGCCAATGTTTCATTTTCGCACAAATTACTCCGAATTTGTCAATTACTATCCAACGTAGCTATTATTTCGATTATTATAGCAATCGACACGAGAGTTGACACTCCATAGGCTCAGATTATGACGTATGCTACTCTCTAAACAGGGTACAATATGGTTGACCCACTCGAAGCTCTCAAAGACCAGTCCACGAATGGTACAGATGGTACCCTGTTGAGAGAGTATCATACGTCATAATCTGAACGCACGAAGCACGAAGTGTCAACTCTCGTGACGATTGCTATAGTAGTTCCTCTATCGGCCACCAGTATGGCGCCACAATCAATTGAAATGCATGCTTATATAACTTCAAATCGGTAACACAAACATGTGCATATAATACAGTAGGGGAGACCGGGGATGAATGCACCACTTTTTGCTTCACAATTATTTTTAGAAAAACCAAAGCGTTTCAAAGAA
>JAQFZQ010003533.1:0-10517 GCA_034696005.1 Glomeris marginata | reverse complement strand
TTTTTAGAAACGTGGTTTCAACGCTAGATCGACTGGTGCATAATACCCAGTGGTGCATCCATCCCCGGTCTCCCCTACATATGGCTTAAATATCTGCAGAATGCTTTCAAGAGTTTGTTTTCGTATTTTGTTTTTATTAAAACTCATTTCATATTTGCTTTTAGATCCCTGTTAAGGCTGCATGCCTTTTATTGCATTTCCAGCACAGCTCACATAGTTGTGTTAGTGTAACAATTAATTATTTATACTAATTTAATTGTATTTCAATTGTTGGAATTTAAAGGTGAACTGTGGATGGTTTTGACTATAGTGGAATTTATGAATTATGTCCAGTGACCTCCATGTCAAAGTGCAATGAGAATATAGTGTGATGATGGTGAACCTCCTAAACCACGCCCACTGTTTTGACGTCACTTTTTGGGGTCCTACATATTTCATTGGGAGATGATTATATAGCCTACGTATAAATATTCTGACTTATTGATTTTGCTCAATCTAACAGAAAAATACTGCAGTTGTTGTTTTGATGCTGCATTATGTTGGGATTTATTAGCCAGTGAAAATGAGAGTTTAATGAACAAATTGCAGTAGTTTACTATATTACTAACTGGAAAAGGTGAATCAAGTACTAATAGATAACTTTTAGGTCATGAAAATTGCATAACCTAGTATCAAATTATGGCATAAAATATCACGTTGTAATGCATAATTGAAATAACGTCAAAAGGTCGACTGCATTTTGCCAAGTGGTGAAAGCAATTTCCAATCCACAAAATATCTTATTTTTATTCGTTCACATACACGTGTAGAATTGTGTAGAATTTGTAATTGCTGATAGTAATTAATATAAAATTGTAAATGCTGCATTGTCCCTTTTTCTCTGAGAGCTACAAATAAATCACTTCAATCTACTAAAACACTTAATAAATTTTTAAAAAAGAAAGGAAATGAACTCATAGTTTTAATTTTAATCATTCTTTCTACAGTCCCAATATGGCAGGGTGTTGCAAAACCCTGTCAGTTTACCTTTGAGGGCAAAGTTACACCAAATTATATACATGCTACAAAAAAAACTAACTGATCTATCTGGCCAAACTTAGACATTATTGTGAAAGTATTAAAGACGTAATCTATGCTTTCCTAGGTGTGACAATACACAATTGAACTTGTAATCAGTTCCGTGTTAAATTGCAAATTGATGGTGTCAGTTAAAGGGGGCGTGGCGACAGACATATGGCTGCTCATTCTGAAAATGGCGTCTGCATTGCGAGCTTTTGTGTACATTTTGGCTGAGCTATTACAAGCTATTGTGAGCAGGGAAATCGATAGGAAAAGTTATGAATTGGCGGTTATTAGGATAGTTCGATTGTGATTTGAAGGTGTTTAAGTGGAAATGGCCTTGGAAGAGAACGTTGAAGGCCAAATAAAAATTACAATATGGTCAAAACTATATATCCTTGAACATGTATACATACAATTTCTGGTTATGTTTCAATGATATAAGTTAGAAAAATATTTGTGTTTTTCCCTTTTTAAGACATATTGGATTCCAAATAATAAAAAAAATAAGGGAAAAATATGTAGCATCAACCACAATCTCCAATCTCCCTACTTTTATTTGTTTCCAGCATGGATACCAATGCAACTTATCAGGAATTTCAGTTATTTGCAATATTCCTAACCTTTATCATAAAAATTGTTGTGTGCTGCATGCAAGTCGTTTTATTAAGAAATTATTTCTGAATTCATGTGAAACATCCGTTGGCATTAATTATGCTATTAATATGTGTAATAATCCCAGATTTCATGATTGTAATTTCATTTGTTTTCTTTTGTCTGAAGATGTTGCATCTAGTTTATATGCTGTCATACGTATAGGAAGATTTAATCTACAATATTTTATTTTCATGTAAAAATTGAAACAACTGGAAAATTTTGGAAACCCTAAGCCTTTTTAATTATTTATTTATCTGTCAAATGTAATTCTCACAACATATATACAGGGTGATTCAGAGTAGCTGTATCAGGTGGAATAACATGAGAATGGCATTGCATGTATTCCATTTTTTCTCATTGGAACAAATGTAAAAACACTTCATTTGCACTAATTGGAACATGGTCTACAACTTTCCAATCGAGACTAATTGTCTATTTTGTTTCCTTCTGGGACATCCTGCGCAGATGACCTTGAAGGGTAATTTCAAGGTGGTCAAACATTTCACAATTCAATAGCTCCATAACTAGCTAATGCACTGTAAACTTTTCATATTTCCACACAATGCCATTCTCATGTTATTCCACCTGATACAGCTACTCTGAATCACCCTGTATATTGTAAAGCATTGGGTTGTCGAACAATATTTTGTTTTTCTTACAACGGAAATATAAACTTGAAATAGTGTTATACACACTTGGTTATATATCACAATATCATATTTCACTTTCTACACCGCACCTGGGAAAAATTGAATAGCAACAATCGATGCAGAAAACCATCATTTGAAGGTAGTAGTAGCCTACTAAAAACGATATTGCCTACACCAAAAATATTGCCTATATACACCAAAAATATTGCATGCACTTTTTACTGTGCATGCTGTAGAGAATCCATAGCGATGCTGAAGTTATAAATCAAATTGTAATTCATATTTCTTATGATATGGTCGTACTTCGCACTTCCTGATTAAATTGACATTTTATTACCATGCTTGCCAGCAAATATTGTGTAGGCCTATATACATATACTTTTTTATTTGCTTCTGTTATTACGAATTTTAAAAAGTATTTTTTTATTTTTTCTATTTAACTTTGATTAGCCTATATATTTTGCAACGGAAATTAATGGAACAAAATAATTGCTTTATTCCGAAAAATATGTCAAGACAATATTAATAAAGTCAAGTATAAATATACAGGTTGAGAAAAAAGTCTGAGACTTAATTTGTATAAATTTATTTTTTAAACAGTTTAAAATTATTGGGAAAAATTATTGGAATGTTTAGGTGCTCTTTCCAATGCTGGAATCAAATTTGAAATCTTGCCATGTTTTCAATGACATATTGGTTTTAACTTTAGAACAGTTTCATCAAAAAGATTGTAAAGTAGGCCTAAGTTTAAAAAAATAACATTCCAACATAGTATATCCATAAACTCATGTTTTAGTTATTTGGGATTGACCCTGTAAATCCATACACGTGTGGATTAGGGGGAAAAAAACACTGTATAGTAAGGTGAGTGTAGGGTGATTATTCAGAGTGTAGCCCCTCTTTTTTGTGGCGAATAAAGGGTGAAACTTTCCTGATAAGAGTCATAAAAACAGACATATACCTGGAGTCTAGTGAATTTAGGAGTGGTTGGTTTATACTGGGAATGAAGCTGGGATAACCCCCAAAGAGCTGTAAAATGCGTTCAAGATCGATATTGGACCATGTTTAGCCCCAAATCCCTTCCTTGTATACGGAGCACATTACGGAGTATGCTCCAACCTGCACCACCTACTACTCCCATTGTTGTATGTTTTCTTGTTGGCGTTGTAATTGAAAACGGATTGTTTGTTTGCTGACGTTGAGATTGGCGAAATGTTCGATTTTCGTTTGTTGAAATTTCCCATTTGCTGTTCACAAGGTGTTTATTAGTGAAGAGAGCGTTTTGGGGCACGGCGCTGTGCCGACCAGCCGACCCACAAGGGGTAGCTTTTATATATGGTGAGCTTGGATCGACCCTTTCGTCGCTCAGCTCGTCAACAGGTGCTTTTGTTGAGCAAGTCCAGCACTGCTTACAGAATTCAGAGCCTCACCAGTTGGCCTTTGTTGCATTCTAGATCGATATATACACTGTAGCTGAGAATTACATGAAGATTGGCAGGTGGATTATTGTGGCACTACTGCGCAGCAATCTCAATAGGTGGTGTGTGTGTTTATATATTTATTCACCTGTTTTCACTCCTGTATAATACATGCAGTTGGGGCTTTGTTTTTTGTTGGCAATATTGAGCTGTAGTACAGTGTGGAAGTTGTTCTGCAGGAGATTTTTGCATTTTTTTTTGTTGCTAGGTCTTGACTCCAATTTACATAAATGAATTTCAGACTTTTTTAGTTAAACATAATTAATGCAGAACATTATATACCCTACTACATATATGTTTCTGAAATGTCACATTGCAGATACGGTTTCTTGCTTTCTTTGAATAGGGTCAACTCTGAGATTTATCCACTTTTATCTAAATAAAATTGAATTTAAAATGTTTGTATATTTAATTGAGGAAAATCTAATTGGAGATAAATTTATGTCTTGACTTGCAAACCAAGCTCTCCATAAAATTGATCTTTTGTTATAAGTGTTAAATGTGAACTCGACAAGGTTCCTTGTTTTAATTTACAATGCAGGATTTTAATTTGTGTGTTAAGTAATTTAATGTATAATTTCAGTGATAATTGTGTGTTTTTCCTAGAATGTAGTTTCTACATTTTGTTGTTATTAATTAATTTAACTGAACAAGCTGGTATAATATTGGACAGAATATATAACTTCTTGGCGTTATTATGGAGATGTCAGGCAATAATAACGCTTGAGATCTTGATAACCGCCATATGAGATATGAGATGAGCAAGTAAACACAATTACTGTAGGCCTACGAGTAACATTCTGGATTATGAGTTAAGCTCGTTTGTAATTAAGGGACAGTAAATTGCCAGCTTCTTTTTTAGACTTATTACACTGCTTGACGTACATGTAGTTTGCTGACTTGACATAAGATGAATCCCTGCTTTGAGACAAGAATCTCGAATCATAATGCGAGATGAGTGAGAGAAAAATCTGGAGCAGCTAACACAATTAATATGTACCTATACATGCATGGAAAAGGAAGTAAGAAATAAATAAATGGCTATATATATGGTACAAAATATGATTTAGTGAAGAAAGAGAAGAGCATTTATGTGTAAAATATATTACAAATATACATAAATTAATATAGCATACACTGAATACATGTAAATTTAATTCACTTAGAATTGATTGTACACTGCAGTGGGAATGAAGTGTTATGTGATCAATAGGAATGATAAGTAAATATTGAATTAAAGCAACATTAGCATATTGCTATTTCAGAGCTAGATCTGCCCTCAGGTGGTCGACTTTAGGTGAATGTGTGACGTCATAATAATGGGGATTGTTTATCGATCATGTAGACATAGGTTGCCCTACATGTTATTTCATTTCAACCATTTTGACATATTTGGCATTGCTTCTGTCAATATTTTCAACTTTAGTTTGAGAATGAGATATAGGAAAAAAAGGACTGTCATATACGTGCATGACCGAAATCAATATGTGAAATGCATACCAGCAAATTTGCATGTCTCCAGGTTGCTGCATGTTCAACCTGCTGTAATCTGATAAATTTGCAAATGCGGACCAAAGTTTCCCTTCAATAAAAGCAGGAGCAGAATAATGAATAATGAAGAAGACTATACATACACCGCTGTGGAAAAATTACAGCAATTGTTATGAAATGAAATATGAGGATGACGGCAAATGCATGTGACATTTACTGTGTATTTGTAAATTGGATGATTTGTACTTAAGTTACTAGTAATTCACGTTTGTTTTGTACATGTCAAGTTACATAAACAATTGCAGGATATTTGATGCCTGAAATTAAAGTATAAGTCATGTGGGAGGGAAATGATGTGAACTAATGACAGAGCTCTGTGCTTCTCGGAAATGTTTTTTCCTGTCATAAAATGGTGTAGGCTTCAAAAAAACAAAGCTGTTTAATAAGATTATATATTTTAAATTGCCAATATTTCATTACCTTCAGAAATGTACTAGGTACTTATATTTCTGCAAGTGCCACTTAATTAATTGGAAAATGTTTTGTGTTTCCAAAGGTTGTATATAGTTTTATTACTAAATAGAAATTCTTGCATCTTAAAGGTGAACTGTCAGTTTGGCAAGATACACTGAAAATTAACCTACACAAATAAAAAATATGAAGAAAATCAAGTTATGCAACAAAATCTTTGAAAATAAGTTAAAAATTGTTATTAGGGGTAATTAAGTTAGGAGGTTAGCCCATGCTAAACGCGTTTAGCATGGGCTAACCTCCTAACTGATAAACTTTAATACTTAAAGTGCTAATAACTTTTGTTTTACTAATTTCCAAATTTATTTTAATATTGCAACACTGCTTTCTTAATTTTTTTGTTTAGGTTAAGTTTCAGGATAACTTAAAAAACACTTTTTTTATGTCTAAAAATGAAGCTGGCTTTAAAAAGATATGTAACTATAACTTTTCATTGACAATAAGCTGTTGTTAGACAAGATCACAACCCTTATGTATTCTTTCATCATTCTGACTGTCTTTTGAGCCCTTTGATTTTTGATAAACTACAAGAAATTACGTAGGCCCTATATCTAAAAATGCAGTCCACAAATGCTAAATAACATGAGTACTTTGTTATTGCATAGCATGATATTTATGGAAGTTGGCAAGCAATACTTTCTGAACAAGTGGACCATAAATAACTGACTGAAGTGCAAAAAAACATTTTCATACAAATTTCTTATTAATGTAAATACAAAGTCTGAACTTTATCTTTTAGTGCCACCACAACTCCCGTGTGTTTGAAAGGTTTAAAATAAGTATAAGGCAAGATGGCTGTGCAGTTGCTGCACTGCACATGCACTTAATAATGTTTCTTGAGTTGGAAGTGCTTCTTTCCGTTTGCTCAAAATGATTAGAGGGTGGGATGTGGATGGATAGATGGATGGTAGGAAGGAAGGAGGAGGAGCATGAGGAGTAGGTTAGGAGTTGGGTGAAAGAATACCCTCTAGGAATATATGGCATCCGTTCTCAGCACAACAAACAAATGGTGATGGGAAATGCGGTTTTTCCTGGCTAGCACTAAAGCCTGGAGCGAATCCAAACTGTTGAGTTGCTGAACAACCAACCGAAGATCCCCGGATGCTGACTCGCAATTAGAAGTACGGAGCACTAATTTCTCTAGTGTGATGACTACAGGGACTTATTATATTCCAAGTGTCGTATAGCCCTATGTATATATAGTGAACAGGAATTTGCTGTTTTAAAACGAATGTATAGGTGTGTTGGTGCAGTGTACAGTGTGGTGCTACCAACACCCGATCGATGGGATATAGTATGTTCAGGGTGGTGGTGTTGGGGGTAGTAGATGCTACTCTGAAAAAGTTGGCGATTCTCATCCCTCTCTTTCTCTTGCCATGCATGTTGTATGACGAGCTTGAAGGTTGAGGTGGTTTGGAGCATTGAAGCACGTGCGCAGGATTTAAGAGCAATTATTAAGAGGCGTCGTTAATCGATCGCCTTTTACTCGTTATAAAGCGCCATTTTACTCACGGTGATTACGTCAAATTGATTTGGCCAACTCAGATCATTCATGGCCCCGTGAGTTCCTCATGCACCTTTTCAATTAAATCCGCGCATGAAATGTTCAGGTATAAAGGAGAGCTAGATGCGTGAAGTGCAAGTGGGATTTATTTGGAGGAAAGGAAGGAAAGAGGCGAAATGAAACTGTGAAATGCGATTTTATACGCATGGCAATGTGCATGTGGATTCCGGTTAAACGGGACACGAAGCCACTCAACAGGAATACGACACGAACCCTATTATTGGACAAAAACAAACCTAACATTTACCTACAATTAAGGCAACAAAAATTAATTACAGTGGGACCTCGGATTACGAGCATGATTCGTTCAGGAAACGTGCTCGTATTTCAAAACGTATATATCTCGTAAAGCAAAGCGAATTTCTCCATAAGAAATAATGGAAACTCAGATGATTCGTTCCATACTAAAACATATTCATATATGAATGATAAATGCAAAATGCATAGTATACAGTATTAATCCTTTAATTGGAAAACGGAACGTTTACTCCGGCGTGAGTATAGGTAGGTTGAAACGATAGTTACGAGTTGAGGATTCTTTTAGAAATACAGTGAAAACTGTCTTAAAGGACTACTCGTATTAAGGGACCACCTGCTTCTTAGGACCGATTTTGCTCGGTCCTGTGGAGCTCCATAGGATGTCACTTGGTGTAAAGGACCACCTGCCTAACATGACCAAGGACCATGATTTTTGAGGTCCAAATTGCTGAAAACCTGTCAAATGGGGCACTTCTTCAAAAGTCAGACCAAAATTCATAAGGTTTATGTTAATTTTTGGGAAATTTGGCATAGGAATGACTTCACACTTCCTATCACACATACCGCTCACAGCCAATCTATCATTAAACTGGTTGGGTATCTGTTGTGTAGAGCGCATTGCTGATAGTATTGGTATATTGGACAAGAACATTAAAAGCAGACAAATTCCTTGTTTTAATTGTTAGGTGGGCCTTTAAGAAAGATGTTTATAATACATAAGATATGGAAACTTTAGGTGAAATCTTCAGTACGTAGAGTTGGGCGCATGAGTCCGAGTTGAAAATTAACATGCAATTTCTTAACATTCCAAGAGTAGCTTGAATGCAGCAACATTCCATATATATTTTGGGAAGTTTTTGATATATTGTTGGCCCTTGTGACCCTCCTTTCTGATCTATGTCTGAAAGAAGGGAACATGCATAAATAATGCTACGTTCTGAAGAGGAATGACATGTAGGCCGTGGAATTTCTCAATTTAGGGCTTAGGTTGGGAGGTTGGGATAGAGATGAAGAAATAATGGTGACAGTATAACTTTAGAAATATGACAACAATATTTCTGACATCATAAAAATGACTTGGACATTGTTGTTATTAATAATTAATCACTTCTCCCAACTAAAACCAGGAAAGAGTTGCCGAATTTCAGCAATCTTGAGCAGCAAATAGGGAAAAATACTGTGGAAAGAAATTGTTAGAAATGAACGAGACACAAGGGAATTTGAAAACACAGTGGCAACCATCCAGTTAGTTGCCACTCACAAAGCCATTAAAATACCATTTATCAGCTACACATCTTTCTTTTTCTGACTGGTAAATTTTTATATCGGTGCTATTGCTGATGCTGCAGATTTTCAAATTAGTTTTTGACAGATCACGAACAGACCTAGCACTTTAATGGAAGCCTACCATCATATTTGTGCAATTTCATTGTCATTGAAATTTAGTGGTACTCGTGCAGAAGGGTTATATAATATAGGAAAGCAGCAGTTGGGAAAATTTTACGCCGATTCACCAAAGACTCATTTGTCGTTCAGCATCCGGAGTATGTTACAACAGTGGATGACGTTTTGAGCAGGAGCAATAACGTGCCAATCAAGTGGATATCGACCGATGTGGGGGTAAAAAGGAGGAGGAGGACACCTTGCTTCCAAAAATGATATTCACGTACTGCTACCGCTATTCCGGCATATGCCCTACGTGTGTAGCGCAGTTCCCACGTTGCGTGATACAAGATGATGGTTTGGGAGTAATCTGTAGAGGCCCTGGAGACATATTGGTTTACTATACTGTGATATCGTCATGTAATTTTGAACGAAATTGGAGGGAATTGTATTATGGCAATGTAGCCGTTGTTCATGCTGCGCGGGAAGCCGTTATCTCGTTTGCCTGTTTTTGCTGTGAATTGTGATAGCAGGCCTTGTTTTGAGAAACTCCTTTGAATTATTTGCTTTTCATGTAAGTTCTATTCTTCTTTCATACGCACTTATTACTGACCGAGATTTGAATGGGTTATACGTGCAGTTCGCGTGCAGAGTTAACGCAGAATCAGCGTAGTTTGCAGCGCAGTTGTGAAATGAAATGACTTTTGGAAGTGAATTAAAAGCCAGCATGGGAGGGAATTAAGTAAAGAGTGCAAGTGTTGTTCCATAAATTTGATGCAAAAGAACATTTGCCTTTCGGTGCTGAAGATGACTGTGCGGTCGTTCGCAGCTTGCAGCTCGCTGCCGAGTTATTAGTCAACCTCCTTAAACTGTTTGACGACATAATTTCTGTTTACATGGAAATTGAAATTGAAATTCTTAGTTAATGAAATTAGTTTGAAATTCTGTTCAGGTCATGTGTGGTAATTTAAAGAAGGAATTACACCTTATGTTTCCGAGGTATCGCGTACTTACTGCGTGCATGCTCAAACCTCTTCTGTGTTTCTTCCACAAACGATTCGTCATAACTGATGTTTTTTTGCCTTACAATGCAAGGATTTAATAATAATGAGGTCTTAAGATGCATGAACCTGATGCTGTCAAAAATTAATGGTGGTTGAAGTGTGTTTCCGGGTATGTCCCATGTAAATGAGCTGCTTGCATGTTGCAACTGGAGTGGAAATGTGAATTAGTCTAATGCCATTTCTTTGTGGATTGTACAGAACTATGACACTTGTGCTTCATTGAGGATAAGCTCATGTAGTTCATTAAGGCGGAATCACACGCCGACAGGTGGGAGGGAGAGTATTTTGGGCTTGTGACCAAGGTTTTCGTAAAATTGGCGCTCTTGAAGGCCAGAAAAAGCAACAAATACCAGTAAATTAGACCTAATAGGTCAAAGTACGC
>JAQFZQ010003532.1:0-10517 GCA_034696005.1 Glomeris marginata | reverse complement strand
AAAAAATGTGCTTCATCAGGAATGTTATTTTGTGTTTCTACACCTCATTACTGTAATTAATTCAAACGAAAATGGTGTCATTAAAGCTGCTAATCACAAAAGGTTCATGCAACACCCAGCAGGGGTCTTTCTTTAATTACGTCTGTTAATTTAATTGCCGATGTTATCTTTGGAATGTAAGATGCAAAGAAACTTTCGATAGTTGTAAGAGAAAGTAGGCCTAAGGGTGAATGTGTTCAAGGAGGCGTTTATAAATCTAACAACAAGTTTAACGCCCTTTAAATTTTGTTTCTGCTTTTTAACGCTTTGTTTTGCAAATTTTTCTACTTGCTATACATGATAGCATTAACTTTTTCTTGCTTTCAAGATGGCTACCTCTATACCATATAAACATTACACACTAACCCCTCGTCCTAGATTCGCTTCAGAAAATCTCGAACGAACGTTTCAGACCGAAGAATGCAAGTTTCACGCCCAAATTGCAAATGCCAAATTTTGAAAGCACGTGCTATAACCGCCATTTTTAAAGATGCACATGTGCCATTAAATATAAAAGTCAAAATCCGAAAATCTAAAATCCCTACACTTAAAAATCATATTACACGTATTTTTAACTCTTCTAAACACATTGTTTATAGCATTACAGCACACAAATTCATTTTAAATATCAATATAACCTAGGGATCATTCATTAATTACATACAATATTTAAGAATTCAGCAAAATATTTTGTCACATCAAAATTGACAACCTGAATAGATATACAAATTTTAAGATTATATAGGCATGAACATGTAGGATTTTAAGATCTATACATTGAAAGAGCAGAGATTCAATAAAAGAACTTATTCAATCTCTTTGAATAGGCTCCTATAAAGAAATATTACAGAGCATTTTTTTTCCTAAATCACTTTAAATCATGAATTTCTTTTATCAAATCTGCTGCTGGAGATTTATTATTGTGTCACAATGCAGAACCACCAAAGCTGGATTAAGGACATGTACATATGAATGCATTTCATTTTCTATATTTGTTATTGATCAGCAAAATGATGAAAATTTTTAGGCCTATATTGTGCCAGAGATTAAAACAGAAAAGAATGTGGCTTCATCATAAATATAGGAAAAAGAATTAAATTACTTGTGAAACACAATTCAAGTCTATTTCAATTCCAATGGTCACAATACTATCTCATTTAAGTTAATTTTAAATGCAAAATGAATCAAAATTTTTAATGGTTATGTTGATGGAGCAATTACTGTTTTAAGGATATTCAATGCAAATAAGTTAATCACTTTCAATTTTTTCATTGCCAAACTGCAGTAAAGTAAAGTGTTTTTGTTTGTAGATGGTGTATTTGATTGTTTTATCCATGTCACTGACATTTTGAATTTCCATTTGTCAAAATGCCTAATCGAAATATTGAATAAAACTTTGCACAGTATCATGCATGAGCAGAATTGAATGATAAATAATTTATAGTAGCCTACTTCTTATATGCGTTTTAAATCCAACAAATATTACCATATACACCAAGCAAGCTCTTTTGGCCATATTGGCATATACATGCATTCAAACCTTCCATTTGTCTTATTTGAGCAAGTTTGCCAATGCAGAATCTCAAATAATATACTCTATAAATATATTATGGAATTTCCAATTTAAACAATGCAGCATATATATAAAATAACTTATGCCCATTACATAAACATACATAATAATAAGTCATTTATCCAGCAAATGTGTCCATGCAGGATGCTTCCCTGCATATACCTACATGCCCTACATTTTGAAGAACAAAATAAGTGAAATGCATATAGTGAAAGTTGGAATCAAGCTGACCCACTTTCACACTGGGTTCTATTTCTATAGAAAGTTAGAAATGTTACACTTCTTTTCACTCTTAACTATTGCAATTCACCCTGTCTAAATTTATGTGTACGTATAAACCCTGATATTTGATTAATCTATAGGATATTACCTTGTATTATTCACTCAATAACTCACATATTTTATTAATCGCAAGGAAAACCAAACCCATTTATATAGTATTAAGGTATATAAGCACTGCATATAGTTATTTTTCCATTAATCAATATGTGATTTCTATTTTTGGCTTGCTCTCAATTTATTATATAAGTACATGGTGTTCATATACAGTCCTTCCAACATTTTGAAGAACAAAATGAATAAACATCCATTGCAGTTTATACAAATATGATATTTTGGGGATGTTATTCCTCATGTTTGTCTTTCATTGCCAGGAGAAAATAAGTATTCAATTGCTTGTCTTTGTATAGGCTATATAAAAATATGTAGCAACAACGTTTTTAGTATAATTACTTGACATATTATCTTATTTCAGCATAATATTCAGCTAGGGAAACGAGTTATGCAGGCAGTTGTATCTCGGCTCAAATATGGCCGCGTTATCACGTGACCTGATGACGTCAAACCTCAAAGCTGAAGCTCACCAACTAGTATTCGCTTGCCACTACATTATTAAATGACTTTTTATGTGAATGTTTGCGGTTGAAACGTTATTCAGCAGTTAAGATGTGCAGAAAAGCTGTAATTAGAGTAGTACATTTAAGAAAATAATTATTTTTAAATGTAATAACAAGAGAAAATCAATATTTCTCCAAAAAATCTGTTTTTGCAAGAAAAGTTTTTATAACTTTGCAGAATGTATTTAGTAAACAAATGTCATATATAGCAATTAAAAAGTTTTTACTGGCTTTCACTTCAAGATTAGTCATTTAATAATGTGCACCTTAATTAAAAAAACAAAAAAAAAACAGGATTGCAATTTAATATTTTTTTCCTTTAATTTCAAACAATGCTTTAACTTTTGTACCAAAATATAGAAAAAATTGCCAACAAATCCTTATCTTTTCATATGTTTTGCCTAGTGGAATATCATGTCAAATTGAACATGTCCTTGGAAATCCCATATATAGGAGCTGTTGCATTTGTACATTTGTTTTCCATTGGTCTATAAAGGGGAAAGAAGAGAACTTTCACAAGAAACTTTCTTCAACAAGTTATGATTAAAAGTTCTAGTAGGGTCTGTAGCATTTTCCAGCATGTTAAACGAACCGAGGTGAGCAATGAAGGTGTGGACATGCAACGACGGAGATTTCGCTGACAAATCTAGGTATTTGGGTCAGTCACGTGGCTCGGGACCACCGGGAACTCTTCAACTTATACATGTATACCTATATGAGAGCATATCTGACATACGAGATCAACTCCAAACTCCTTACTCCAAACACTTGCACACCTGTGTGCTGCAAGTACACACTTATCTTCTGCATATCCTGACACTGTGTCAATGTTTTTCACACCTATGAGTATCCCTTGGATGCTATTCCTCATCGAGATACAACAATGGCATTATATTCTATTTCTATCATTACATCTTCACTGATGGTCATAATAATATTGCTAGGTAAGTTTCCATTTTTCCTATTTTTAATAATAATAAACAATTAAATAATGTGTAAATAGTTTGCAATTTTCAAATTTGCATATGAGTTAGTTACTAACTTCTAACTGCTTTTGTAACACCAATAAACATTGTATGCTTATGGATATACAATTATAATTTATATAAAGTTAATATTCAATAATTAATATTAATATTACAATTGAAAATAAATTTCAAATATTTAAAATAATTATTTCCACTGTATACCTTGGTATCAATATGCATAAATTTTGTCAAATTAACCTTCTTTATAATATAATAATCAATAGGGCCATTGTGGATAATGTGTGTAATATTGTATAATTATTTTGTTATATATTTTGGTTAAATTTTAAATAATTTATGCATTTTGGTTGAAACTTGCTGTTAAAAATTAATGATGTTGAAATATTCTTTATTAAATAATCATAATATAATAATAAGAAATGTGTACAAATATGTAACATGCTTCTGCCGAATGTATGACTTAAATGTAATATTGCAGGAATGTATTTAAATATTTCTTAAATTGCAAAATATGCATTTAGTTTTTTTAACAAAAATCAAATAAATTAATTAATTAAGCTGTATAATTTCAAATGCACAATACAAAAAATTATGTATGCATTAATTATATTGCAGTAAAACCAAGGTAAAACTCATCCTGTACATACAATAGCATTATTCACAGTGTATGATTCACAAAGGTTTTCATAATCTGATTTAAAAATCAATATATTGACTTTTTATTCAAATAAATAACCATCAATGAAATATAATGATCAATTTAGATATCAATAATTTCAAATATAGTGAAAATGCTTATGACTTCATCCCAAAAATGGAGACCTTTTTAACTTTATCTTTAGCAGGACACTTTGTTATACATATATTTTGTTATATGTTTGTCAAATTTTAAGAGTAGGTTATATGCACTTGCAATTGAGTGATAAGTAGGTACCATGTAATGTTACTATTGGTACAATACCGAAATTCACTTTCGCTTGACATCATTGCACACACATGTTAAAAGTAGATGTCCTTAAATGTGTCCTAGCCGTTGGGCAGAAGAAGCAATTAATTGGTGTTCCACTTTCTTCACTAGGTATTAGGGCCACACTAATGTTAAAATTAAGCTATAATAAGGCTATAATTACTGCATTACAAAAAACTTTCCAGATATATATGTCATACACTCTTCTGTGCATATATTTAATCACCCAGAAACATTCTATAAACAAACCAAAGTTCCATGAAACATGATGACAATGATTTTCCACCCACGCGTTCAAATCTTTTTTTCTTAATCTTTTTGTTTTTTTATTGCATGGGGAAGTGAAAATCCGGACACCAATTTATAATCTTGCATATATACAATGGCGCCAATAGACAAATTACACCCACATGACTGTTTATAAACACGAGGAAAACAACAACCTTATTAAAAAATTCTTTCCCTTCAGCAATGTATAGGACTACATCCCTCTTTCGCAATAATTATTTTTAATTATGTTTTTTTCCCCCCTTTCTAATTGTATGTGCTTATTTTGCAGAAAGAGAAATTTGCTTGATTGTTTCCTGTAAATTTGTATTTAAAATTTAGTAACACCATAACAATTGAACATGAAATGATTCATATTGTAAAAACTTCTAAAAATATAGCCTATGAAAAGTATGAAAAGTTATATTTTCAAAATATCACATATGCTAGTATATGCAATTGCAGGTTTGCATACATGTCATTAAACCAAATTAAAGTTATAACAATAAATCTTTACATTATAAAGCAATACATTGTTTGTTTAATTATATATTTTAAAATATTAAATGTTAAATTTGTCACATTCAAAATAAAATGCTGAACAATATCTTAAACCAATCTTAAATTATATACATATATAGGTAATTAATGCATGAATGAAAAATGTATTTAACCTGCATAATGCAATTTGTCTATTGTACATTTTCATGCATGCAATTTCAAACAGAAAACAGTTAACTTATGGTAAAATCAGAGGTGAATGACAATTTTAAATACACTTGGCCTTCTGCATATATTAGGAGTAAACATACCCTACACTTCCTTCTGGGCTAATTATATTAGATGTCAAACTATTAAGGTGCATTCTACATAGGTATAACTATATTGATGTTGTGTCAAGGGATCGAAAATAATTTAAAAAAATTATATTGATACAATAGACTTAAAGGTGAACTGACAAGGTTTTACAGCATACCCTGAACAAAACTAGCATTTGATTGCTGCTAATTTAGAAACATTGTCTGAAAATTTGAGACCATTTGAAGCTTTATTGCCACAGATATGAATTACTTAGTTTCATATATGTGGAGTGTACTGAGTAGTACAAGCTCTGCCAGTGGCTGAAACTGCAGAAGCGCTTGGTCTCATTGACTGAAAATTCAAATTTTGCCATAACTGGACACTGTGCCACCAGCGCGGTGAAACCGTTCTTCCATGACACCCTCTTAACTACTCATAACTTTTTGTAACAATTTTTTAAACAAGATTTGTTTGCGCCAATCGTTTTATTGGCTTCAATTCTATAGAATTACACACTTTCCAGGGTATGTTACAAAACCAAGTCAGTTCACCTTTAACATTACTATATATGTATAGGAAAACAGTGGATACATGTTATCTAGGAGCTATGGAAAACCAATATAAATTTCTTCTAAAATATACACTATGATTTCTAGGTAGTATACTTATACTAAGTGTTATAATACCCAATATTTTGCAATGTTTTAAGATACTTATAAGGGTTTATATAAGTATACAGGTCACAGGAGGAAAATTGGTGTTCGTGCAGCATTGTATAGCATTACATGGTTAAATGCCTATGCAAGGCGTGTTATAAAATAGTGTTGCAGTTTCCTTGCCATTTTGACAGCCACAGGTATTTGTTAATTACAGTACATGGGGTGTAGGTATAATAAGAGAACTCGTCCACTTATTTTGCGAGTCATTGACAGAGAGAGAGCGTGACATGATCTTTTTGCATAGGTTCACTCGTGAAAGCTGCTGCTTCAATGAGATTATTATTACAACGTCATATACGTGTAATTCTATAGGTTCTCTATAGCACATTGCTATGACTGTATACAGTCATGCAATGCAACACAAAGTACCTTCCATAAATTCCCAACATGCACGTGTTGCCTGACAATATCCATAATAGAAAGCCATGTGTAAACATGGGCTGGATGGGAAAAATTAATTGTCACATATAAACTGGGGGATACATGAACTTTGTGACAAATTTAGGACTTTATACACCTTCCATACAAATAACTTAAACACAACAATAATCACATAATTATAAACAGAGTCAACAAACGAATGATCTAATTTTCCAAATAATGTGTAACATTAATCAATTAATTGATAAGTATGTAAACTTACATTACTTAAAGGTGAACTGACACGGTTTTGTAAGGTCCCATGCCATTAAAACTGTAGATTTTGAACGTTAAATTAGAACTATGAGTTCCATTAAAATAATTGTTTGAAAATTATTGAAGCAGTTATTTAAATTCAAAGAGGGAAACTTTAACCGCACGCCATTGGCTAACCGGCGACTGCGGGTTGGGCCAGGTGGCTTTAGCCAATGAGGCCAAGTTGAGCATGACGTCATTGTTGCTTTCGCCAATGGCAGCATACTTATCATAATTATGATTGACGTTCCGGTGGCCGCTGGTGGCCGATTTTATTAAAGTTCGGATATTTTTATAAAAATAACGAATCGACGAAAATTTTTCAAAAAATCAGGTTATGTGATGATGAACGGTGTGATCGCATGGAAATATTTTCCACCGATTTGGAATTGAAAATTTTACCGTCAGTTCACCTTTAAATTAAATAATTTAATTACATATATGACATAATGGCATGAAAAAGGAAATTAAATGATGTATTTCTATGATAAGTATATATACATTTTATCTGGAATAATGTATATTATTTTTTTCCACTGTGTGGATATTTTATTACCCAATTATTTTTAAATTAGAAATTTAAACATGTTTTTTCACCAATTGAAAATTTATTTTCAGGATTTGGATCTGGATTTACTTCTTCCATGAATTTATCTACAAACAACTATGGGATTAACAGGACAAGGGTTCGTCGTGATTTATGGCAACTTTACAATGTCATTTCTTGTTCTATGCCCTGTGATCCATTGGTCCTTAAAGACTATGGCTGTTATTGCGGACTTGGAGGTGCAGGTCTACCAGTAGATCCAATTGACAAGCAAGTGGAATTTTTCTCAATAAATTAAAGATTGTTAATAGCCATAATAGAAAAAGTTAAAGGTTAACTGACACGGTTTTGTAACGTACCCTGATAATCGGTTTTTAAGTAGTTTGTGTGTCCCTTATAACACTGGGGCAAGCAGAAATCCATTACAAATTGGAAAAAAAAAAGTTATGAGCATTTTACCGAATGTGACGTCACAGAGCGCAAAAAGCGCTTCCATGTAAACGGTACTGGAAAAGGTACTGGGCTGCGAGCAGCTTTGAGTATGGGGCACTCACTGCGGCAGGGCTTCAATGTATACCTTTGCAGTTGGAAATGCAGTTTGTGCAATGACGTCATTCACTAGGATGTCATTGGTTGAGGCCATTGCATTCTTTTGGTGCAACAGGCACTTCATACTGAGCTACTGTGACGTCACAGATCAGTAAAACGCTTCTAACTTTTTTCTTCAATTTGTAATCGATTTCTGCTTGTTCCAATGTTATAAGGGACACGATAACTACTTAAAAACCGATTATCAGGGTACGTTACAAAACCGTGTCAGTTCACCTTTAATATAGATGTTTTTATGTCAAATTAATACATTTTCCAATCGGAAATTAGTAAAAAGTTATTGCCATTTAAAATTCGTCTATGTTGGCCGACCTAATATCGCCTTTAATAAAGTTTTAATAATTTCCACAGAGATTTTTGAATCAACATTTTGCTTTGTTTATGGTTTTTCTTCATGTATAGGCTAAGTTTCAGGGTACCTTACAAAACCGTGTCAGTTCACTTTTAATTAAAGAGCTAGAAAATACGGGGTGGCTGCATATGGCTTATCATGTCAGTGTCTCCACTCTACAAGCAAGACCAAGCATGATATTATGTCACAGGTCTTTTATATTTTGAAACAAGATTTATGCAAAGCATGTATGCTAATTAATAAGAGGCACTGGCATGGTGAGCCAGCCACCTGGGGATTTATCCCTTCACACCTCCATCTTTTCTCTCTCCATGCAAATAAGTGCTTTTCTCTATAGACATTAATTTAATTTACATCCCATCTCATTCGAAATTGGTGTTTTTCCAAACTGATTTTAATTGGTTAGTTAGTACTGAAACATTTATAATGATTTCCTTCTGTTAATTTTCCACAATATTTGCTGCAAACATAAGTCAAGTGGACCAGTCCTTGACTTTCAATTTAATCTGACTATGGTTGGTCCTTGATTGGTCTATTATTTCGTGGATATAGCCGTGTTCCAGGCTTATTACCAGCAGCACAAGATGGCCTTTTGAATTTAGAATTTGCTTTCTACACACGTTTTATATTCAATATCTCCTTCGATTTTATGTATGACTTTTACATTTCGCCACAATAGACTCGTATATTGCCTATATGTGCTTGCTGTATATCAGGTGTTATGATTGCATGGTATACAGTCTGTCACATGCATGAGTTTCAACAGCAAACAACAATATTGTCATCATTGGAGGCAATAGATAGTATATAAAAAAGCATCTAAAGTTCAATATTCATCTGGCAGATAGATGACACATGGAATTTACCATCTAACAAATGTAGTGACACCATGAGGCTATAAATAAACATCATCTTTAGGCCTAATGTTATAAATTGTTATAAAATTAATAATGTGGAATTTTATCTGGGAAATTTATAATTCCTCATCATGGAAAAACACCATATACCATTAATTTGTAACTTTAATTTTGCTTGTCATAGACATGCTTAACTCATTTGCAAAATGTGCAAGAGTGCAAGTCTACCAGAATGTTTATATGATGTCTATTGTAGATAAGAGTATATAGCAAAAAATGAAA
The DNA here is from genome assembly GCA_034696005.1 of Glomeris marginata. Taxonomy (NCBI): domain Eukaryota; kingdom Metazoa; phylum Arthropoda; class Diplopoda; order Glomerida; family Glomeridae; genus Glomeris; species Glomeris marginata. Next base: position 944 of record JAQFZQ010003532.1, on the reverse strand, counting down.
TTTCTACATTGATTTTTCAGTTTCTTTTTCTAAATTTGCAGCTGCACTGTGGTGAATGGTCTAGAAAATGCATTGCATATATACCATGTTGCAATAATAATGCAGCACGAAAGTGTATTCTGCAAACATGTATAAAGCGGTCATTGGTTTACTCGCATGCTGAGAGTTGATGGACTCGCACCATTGTTTCCGGGTCAATGTGAACTGGGAATAATCAACATTTGGAATATTTCTCACAGCCAGAATGAACATTATCACACTTAGGGTGGGGCAAATGTCACGCTATAGTGTCATCAATTTCCTGACACAATCAAACACTCAGAAAACCTGAAACTTTTATATATGTACCTACACAGTTCTGAATCACAAAGTGGAAGGAAGCCATTCAGAAATTTAAATGTTTTTTAATTTTTCAGTAACAAATTATGTACATGTTAAAGAATAAGATGATGTTCTTGACCATTCTATGTATGTAATAATTTCTACAGATTTAATTTTATGAAAGTGGTACAGTAATTAGAAATTAAAAAAAACATTGGATTGTATTTATTTTATCATTGCATTTTATAATCTCATTCTTTGCATATTTCTGCACAGATGCTGCATGCTTCATGACAACTGCTACCAGTTGGCACCATGTCATCAATCACTGACCTATTTCCTGCCATATAATTGGTACTGCATCGAGGGACGTGCCCAATGTGGTGACTATATCTTAATTATATTTATATGTGCAAAAATGCTAACCATATCACTCACATGATTGAGCAGATGTGGCTTTAAAGGTGAACTGACAGGGTTTTGTAAGGTACCCTGATAATTGGTTTGTAAGTACATATAGCTATGTGTGTCCCTTATACACTGGCACAACCAGAAATCCATTACAAATTAAAAAAAAGTTATACGCGTTTTACCGAGCAAAGCGTTTGTATGGTTTCTATGGA
>JAQFZQ010003531.1:0-10517 GCA_034696005.1 Glomeris marginata | reverse complement strand
GGAGAGGCTACGGCGCTTGGGTTCCCTGATTTCGTCTTGTCAGCCACTCCTCTACCCCCCTTTATAGCTCATTGGTGCTGCCAACTACAGTGCTGTTCTGGCGATCGCTATCATGTGACCAAGTTGCCTAATTTTTCACTGCACCAGCCTTGTTCGAGAATTGTTTACTTAGATATTGTGCTGCTAAGTAGTAGACCAGTTTCAGCTCATTGCTCCAACGTGTGTGTTTCAAGTTAATATTCTGTTACAATTGACCCCAGTCCTCTTACTGTGAATATGTATGTAATAAACCAGAAACCCATTCCTAGACATTTTGGAGTAACTGTATGCGGTTTGGTAAATAAAACAGGGGCAATTAATAATCCATATTTTAGCTTGACTTTTAATTGCAAAAACGTTTTCTCAATTTGTCGGCAGCTGAGCAATTGTTATTTTTATTGATCACTTAACATACATTTATAAGGCCAAACAATTAATGTAGGTGCATGTAACATGGTAAAATTAAATTGGGTCTGTCGGAATTTCATGTCACATGTTTTTTGAAAAGTTGTGTTTTATTGCACTTTACCTAGGAACGAACAAAATGATATTCACATTAATAAAGTTCGCATTGTAACCTCGCCACCTTCCAGCCATTTCTGCTTTCTGTTTTCCACCCTAACCAGTACATAGCAAGCCATTCAACCTCAAACCTGGTTTCGATTCACTAAAATATAGCAAATAATAACAAACGATGCTGTACAAACTGGCTGATAACATGATTGGTAAACAGCTAGTTTTACATTGATTGTATAGTTTTTAACTATAATCTATCAGTCATTCATATGCTTCAACTCTGCTATAACAGACAGTTTGGACTGCAGAAATTAAGAACAATGTGTATTGCCGCAAGAATAGGAACATTATTTTTTAAAGAGGTGGACTTGACAAACTTTGGAAGCAAAGGGCTACCTTGCCGGTGGAAAATGTCTATAGTTGCTTCTTCTGCTTGAGGTTCTGAAATCTAGTTTCGTCTTTCTGTTTAGGAAATATTTTCAGCCTGGTCTCCCATGAAAGCGGTTCTTTACAACATTTCGCGTTCCTTGTCAACTTGCTCTGCAATATTTTAACATTTTACTCTGCTTTATTTGTGTACTATCCGGAAAGTATTAGCCACTTTTTATTTTAAAATTAAAAGCTGTTATATCAAATGTTGAATAGCATAATGTTTAATATACTACATATTAAAGCATCAATGAAAATTATTAGCTAACATGTGAAATGGTTTCTTTGCCCTGGAAAAATAACATCCATAAAAGATCGTGTCACAGGTGCCGCCAGTATATTGGCTGTATAAGCATTGCCAGCAATCGCGGTTTGAATCCCGCAATTTGTGCATTTTTGTATGTTGAGCAATAAGTAAATTCCTAAACACAGTAAAATTAACTCCCTTTACTGTAAATTGCTTTTGTAGATGGTTCAGGTGGGGTGACTTTTTGATGGGCACCGATCACATTAGCTGCAATAAACTGCTGCTATTCTTTATGCGACTGATCACTTTTATTTCTGTTTGCACTATGACCAAAAGTTACATTAAAGGCATTTGAACATAGGATGAATAATAAAGAATTTAACAAGATGGCTGGCTATGGTAAATGTAAGCTGTAAAAAGCGAGGGCGAGACAAAACAAACATTTTATCCCATGCACTTGGGGACAGCTGAGAAGGCCCCTTTTCTAGAGGAAGCCAAAAATATTTGTGGGGGCATTTATGTGAGCTGCCTATGCAACGACAATAGCTCTTCACATCATTTAAGTGACTGACATGCAATTCCACAAAGGTTTGACAGTTGTAATAAACTTGCTAAATGCACTGACGGCAACATGAAATGAATGCTGCACTGCAGCAATAATTTAAAAAGTGGCTAATACTTTCTGGACAGCCCACAGAATTTATTGCTGCTTTGTACGATCGAATTAATTGTCTGTTAATGACAATAAGATAAGTTTACGTGTTTATTTTCATTGATCCATAAGCTTTATAACATTATGTAATGGCTCAAAAATGGTGTAGCATGCGTCTGCTCAGAACTTCGCAATCGTCCCGCAATTGTGGCCTATGTCACTGTTGTATCTGCTCCAGCAGCTTCTTCAGCTGTGGTGCCCTCCTCTTCGCCAGTGGTGGTGCCTTCTTCTTCGCCAGCGGTGGTTCCCTCCTCTCCTGCAGTAGTTCCTTCCTCTGCTCCCGCTGTGGTACCCTCGTTGCCTCCCTCGGTCGTGCCTACATCTGCGCCCGCTGTGGTTCCCTCCTGTCCTCCCGTGATGCCCTCCTCTGCGCCCGCTGTGGTGCCCTCCTCGCCGCCCACCGTGGTGCCTTCCTCTTCGCCAGCGGTTGTGCCTTCTTCACCAGTGGTGGTGCCCTCCTCTCCTGCAGTAGTGCCTTCCTCTGCGACCGCTGTGGTTCCCTCCTGTCCTCCCGTGGTGCCCGCCTCGCCTCCCTCTGTGGTGCCTTCCTCTTCGCCAGCGGTGGTGCCTTCCTCTGCTCCCGCTGTGGTGCCCTCGTCGCCTCCCGTGATGGTGCCCTCAACTCCTCCCGTGGTCGTGCCTTCCTCTGCTCCCGCTGTGGTGCCTTCCTCTGCTCCCGCTGTGGTGCCCTCGTCGCCTCCCTCGGTCGTGCCTTCCTCTGCACCCGTTGTGGTGCCCTCCTCTCCTCCCGTGATGGTGCCCTCCACTCCTCCCGCGGTCGTGCCCTCCACTCCTCCCGCGGTCGTGCCTTCCTCTCCTCCTGCTGTGGTGCCCTCCTCTCCTCCAGTTGTCGTGCCCTCTTCGCCTCCCTCCGTGGTGCCCTCCTCGCCGCCCTCTGTTGTGCCCTCCTCTGTGATTTCTTCTGTTGTGGTCTCAATTTCACTCAAATTTATTGGTGCATATACGCAACATTGTGTGCCACCGTTATTGCAACATGCTTCCCCGCTACCACATTCTGCGTATGTTTGACATCTGTATGACTGTAGCGAGCAGAAGAATACTCGTGGACATTGTTGGCTAGGACCGACTGAAATATAAAGGGGGCCAAATAAGCATTACTTGGCTCACCATTGTGTTCATGTAAACCCATTTTTAAAAATGCTTTATGACTATTCTTTAGAGTGTCTATGTGTATTTTTGTAAACACTTGCTTCCTTATTCTGCTGTTAACAGAAAACTGGAAAAAAAACATTCTTTCCTGAAGATAATTATTTTCCTACATTAGCTGTCATGTTTTTCGTATGCCCTACTGCTCTCACTTCAGAAAATGTATAACTCGACTTCCATAAAAAAAATCATTTTGTTACATTTCAGAATATTTAGAATTGCAATAATTTGAGCCCGTAAGCTTCAGAATTGATTAGTTTGGTATAATAATATATCATATCGAAATATTGAATGCCATCAATTCTCTAGTCAGTGATGGAAGATATCATGTTTTTTCCTGAATATTTAGTAGGAGATGCCCAAATTGGATGACACATGAGAAAATATGTAGATGGTAATTATAAAATACCTGAAGAAATCTGAAACTTAATTGTAACGTCTGACATATTCAATATGCAGGTATGCAGGATCAGTACATTATGAATACATTTAAGAGTCAATGTCTTCCAAAGTTAAATACAAAAGTTTTAAACTGCTTTTCCAGGGCAGATCCCAGCATGATGCAAACAAAGGAATGACGCTGTTCCAAATATGTTTACTCTTAATCTGGCATCGTGGCATTGTGTATATTTGAGAGGGCTATATGAACAAATCACTTATTTTACGAGGACTATTTGTTTGACTCTCAAAAATATCAAAGTACTGTATCCGACCCCAATTTCTTCAATAACTCAGCTTAAATGTATGGAGATATGTACTAAGATATAGAACATTTTTAAGAACGCTTTATCTTTTCTGGTATTCACATATAATATATTTAAGATCCACTTGAATATTTATCCTACTAAATATCCATTACGTATTGCAACTGCGTGAAAATTGAAATTTGTCAAAAGACGAACGTCAGTGTAAAAAAACCAAATGTAAGCTCGAGTTAACTCTCTGACACTCGTGCCATTGCCTCTGCCATATAAGCACATTTTCGAAAAGTCTGTAAACAAATGGTTACATTATTTCAAAAATAAATCCTTTTTGTTATCTTCGTTTGATGATGTAAGTAACCAATTTCTGAAAACGGAATTCAGCTATAAATGTTAATATGAAAGATAAAATGGAAAAACAAATTTTGTCTAAAAGGCAGTGCGCGAGCTGTATTTTTTGGCGCGAGTTCCAGAGGATAAAATAAGGAATCTACTGATTAATAACACACCCAGCAGTATTTGGCGACTGAATATGTCTTGATAATGGGTTCTGCTCCAATATTGTGCTGTCACAATGATCACTGTTGCCAAAGCGGAGCAAAGTAGCAAAATCTTTGAAGTCCTGGTCATACAAAGAAAAGTAAGAGTTAACACACATATTAAATTTCATTCGCTGAAATAATTATTATTACCTGAAGATTGTTGCAGATTTATACCTTATTGTCATTTATGTTGTGTAATTACCAAGACTGGAGGAGTGAAAGTGTAGCGGATGCTATACTATAAAATTATTGTATGGCGTGAGTCATGATTATTGTAATGTAGAGCAGTACCTTGTGTACATATTTGTATTTCCTCAGTGTGTGGTGTACTGCACCCAACAAGTGTTCAATTGCAGAACTACATAATTCCTTGTTCGTTTCCTAACAAGTCATCACGTCAGTACAATTAGACTGACGTCATGCAAAAGTATTGCGCTGCATCTATTTATTTTAATTTATGTCGATATTAATAATTTTCGCACAAATTTTAGCTTTGAACAAAATCCCAACAGTATTGTAACTGCACATGGCTGTAATTTGTGTTTTTATTGCTTTTTATCCAGAATTGCAATAGCTGCACTACAACGAATCCTCAGCATTGATTTTATTTTTATTTTTTAAATCTCGTATATAGGTATGCATTCATGCGTCCAGTATAATTTTATTTAATAATGCTAGAATATGTTACAAACATATGCTAGTGTAACGGGACTAAAATGCGATTTTCTGGAGCATAAAAACGATAGAAGTACCATATGCTATGTTCTTGAACAGTTCATCTGATAGGTACATCTTTGAGCACATTTTAATGAGCTTGTCCCTCGCGATTTTTAACTGAGACTATAAACGGAACAACTGTGGTTTACCAGTAAAATTATAGTGCTGTGTGTGTTGCGAAGTAATATTTTCCTCGTATTTTGAATTTGATGTGCGTCTCCCCTTCCCGTATCGCACAATTCTGGTCTGCTACTTATGGAGGAGTTGTAGTGGTTGTGGTCCCTTCCACCGCTTCGGTCGTGGTTTCTTCCTCCGTCCCTGTGGTGGTTCCTTCCTCCGTCCCTGTGGTGGTTCCTTCCTCCGTCCCTGCGGTGGTTCCTTCCCCCGCGGTGGTTTCTTCTTCCCCTGTGGTGGTTTCTTCTTCCACTGCGGTGGTTTCTTCCTCCTCCTCGGTCGTGGTTTCTTCCTCTGTGTTCCCCTCTGTGGTGGTCTCCTCAGTACTTACATTGACTGGGGCATATACACAACATTGTGTCCCACTGTCATTGCAACACGCTTCTCCACTGCCACATTCTGTGTAAGTTTGGCATCTGTATGACTGCAATGAACAGAAGAAAACTCTTGGACATTGTTGTCTAGGACCAACTGAAATAAGTCAAAACGATTACAATAAAAAACTTTTCCGTTTTCTTAGCTGCTATTTCAATCTTCAAATTGTAATCTTTACACCGGCTGAGGAACTAATTGCAGTGTTTCTGCATAAGTACAATCTTTATGGTGCGTGCAATTGTTAATTACCATCATCAAGTAGACAATTTGAAACAACTGCATACTTGTTATCCTTATATTATATTGACTTACTTAATTCTGCTTGACGATCGCTGATGTGATGAGGAGTTTTCCACAGTTGCATCACCAGGAATGCTGATGTTGCCACAACGGCAAATACCAGCAAAAATTTGGAAATTCTGTTCAAACACATGTGGACGAGTTGCTAATATCAGATGCTAAGGTTAATTTTCTACGCAATTATCAATACCTGAAGATCTCGGCAAATTTATATGTTACTGCCATATGGACGGGGTGTAATTTCCAAGATAGGAAGTATATTTGTGGTGCTGTTCTCGACTGAATTACGCGAATTCAAGTGGTACATTGTAGAAGTACAGAATAATATAACTTTGCATGCAATGATGTTAATGACTGATTCACAACAGCGAACATCTGTTCACTTGTGTCACGTACTGACTTTCCTACTGTTTTCTGAGTAATCATGACACGTATTCTATCCATTCCAAATGACTCACGTAGTTGGTAATATTAATTATTCATTGCTCTCCTAGTACTTCTATTACATGCTACTTATGTAGTTGATAGGAAACGTGCTGCAGTTGCAATTTTTTGGCGTTGCCAAAAGCAATGTGCGTACGTTTTGATTGCTGCGTGAAATCCTTGAAATCATAACATTTGCTACTTGAAATGTTCTTACTTATTTATTAGTTTCTTATCACAACCAAGACTACAATTGAACCATGTATTCTGTATAACATTCTCACGAAAATGTATACAAAAATTGTCCTTAAATAATAGTAAACACAAGTCCCCAAGCGATAATTACATTTAATTGAATAGCTATGTTAATGTGGTACATTCTTTAGTTAGTGTGAACAAAGTAGTTGAGATTTATGAACGATGACCTCACCGTGATTCTTGTATATTGGATGAGGAAGATGTTAGATATCGAATACCTCTTCTTGCACAGTGCAATGTACAGCGAAATGTGCTGCATGGTTCTGAATGTCATGTGTTTAGCTTGAGGTATGGCACAACTTGAGTTATGCCACTACCCTTCTGGAGCTAATGTAGTTCCCTCCTCCCCTGCTGGGGTCTCACCTCCCCCTCCCTCTCCGGCTGGGGTCTCACCTCCCTCCCCTGCAGGGGTCTCACCGCCTTCCCCCTCTGTGGTCTCTTCCTCAGTTGTCCTTTCCTCCTCAGTTGTCCGCTCCCCAGAAAACGAGAAGAAGTCGGAGTACGCGCAGCATTTTGTACCCCGGTCTTCGCAACACGATTCTCCGCTGGCACAATCGATGTAGCTTTCACATCTGTAAGACTGCAAGGAACAGTAGACAAGTCTGGGACATAACCGTGTAGGGCCAACTAAAATAAGAGCAAATTAAAATAAGTTCAATTGCAAACTTTTGCTCATACTAATTAGCTGAGATGTCAAGTTTCCAGATTTGTAATGGTTATACAGTTTAAAGAACAACTTTTACTTTTGCTAAATTGTTGTCATTCTAATTGCCATTTGTGATATTGACAGTTTTAGGAATTTACTTGGGAAGGCAGTGGAATTTAATATTTATCCGGAGTTCAAATAATATTGAATTATTATCCTTAGAACGCGTATTCCTCTAATGCAGTATGCGGCAGAAAGACCACCCCGATTTGGGAAGAACATAACTGGTGGTATATGGGTCTACGGACCGCGGATTAGCACGCTTGCTTGCGAGGTTAGGAATAAGTTAGGATTGGTGCCCCAGGTTAAAACTGTGCTTGTGTGCAGTACCATATAGCAACATAGATTAAGGGGTAGGGTGGGGCACAGCAGTGGGGAGCACCGAGTGTGCCGTTTCAGGTTCTGAGGGTTATTTTTAGACTGGTACCGGAAATTTTGTTTATTGACTGTGCCTGAATTGGTGGAAATGCGCCTCATACGAAAAGAGCAACACCGAAGTAGACACGAAAGGCACATCATTGTCAAACTGAAAACGGCTTGAACACAGCTCTGTATCGACACACTCCCCATTGTTGTACCTCCACCTTACCCCTTGCTATGTTCTTTCCAAATCGGGGAGGTCTTTCTGCTGTACCCTGTAAAATGCAATCGTTGTGGAATCAAGATATTAATTGACTTTGTATAGTTTTTGTCCAATGTCTATTAAACGATATATGACAGAATACATCATGGATGGTCTTTTTTGACCGTATTGCATCATTCTAATTAATGAGCAGCACAAGAATTGTTGTTAGCCATTAGTGGTAAGAAACTTGTAATTTAGTAGTTCCTTGAACATCCATATTTTATGTGACCATGGCCATTACGAATAATACAACCTTAAAAAATTTCCTTATGAATGTAATAATGTCATAAATGTTTTTTACGTTACTCATATACAGTGTGTTCCTAAACTACCTGTACAATTTGATGTGGGTGATAGCGGACACCATGACAAACATTTCTGCCAAATAATGTTGGGTCGCAAATGCCCCCTTTCACTGATGGTGTGTGTTATAACCTATACACAAGCAGTGTTTTAACCTGGGGGCCCTTTTTTCCAACCTAATATTCCTCATCTCACTAGCAAGAGTGCTATAACCCGCAGTCTGGAGACCCATATATGGGTTGCAGCGCAAGCATTTTTAATGCACAATTTTTAGGGCCCACTGTGAATCCCTATGAAGATATTCTAGTTAATTAGAAGATGGGGAACCGGAGAAAACCCATTGCAAACTGGCAGGATAACTAGAAAATTATTTTGCACACTGATGGTCTGTGTCCTTTCCAACAGGTGTTGCATACCTGGCCCATCAACAACTGTAAATGTCCCCTACCAGTGAAAGGGGGCATTTGCGACCCCCCCATTATTTGGCAAAAAATGCTTGTCATGGTGTCCGCTATCACTCACAACCTGTATAGTTATATTTATAAAATCTTTAAACACTGTATACATATCGAAATGCAACTTTATAGTAGAGTTTACATACAAAAGTTTGACTTTCATTTGGGAAATCAAGTAAAATCGAAGGGAATGGACAAGTTCTCTGAAAGTTATATGCACTATAATTGTTTATGGAAACATAATTTGTCTACAGTGTTTACGATGATCCAGTTTCTATTGTACATATGGTATTTGCGGACAAGTGGAAGAGTGTACTAACCAAATTCTTCTAGAAAAAGTTGACGTTCGCTGATGTGGTGATAATGCGTTTTCCAAAGTTTCATCGCCACAAATGCTGCTGTTGTCAAAGTGGAAAATATCAGTAGAAATTTTGAAATTCTGTTGTAATACACATGGACTAGTTATCAAATAACATATCGTATATCCAATAATATATATCCAGTATCTGTACCTGATAATCTCGGTGGAATTACAAGTCTTTGCCATTTTTACGGGTTGTAATTTCCGAGATATCCAGTTTACAAATGTTGTTGTTCAACTGAATTGAGCGAAATGAACACATTGCAGCAGTACTGATGCGCAATGAAACCTTGTGTTTATTATTTTGTTATTCACAACAACCAACACCTGTTCAATTCTACCAAATCCAGTGTTTCCTACTTATTTTCTAGTCAACATGACGTCACTCACTATCCGTTTTTTAAATGTTATATTAATTGTATGAGGCACAGTCAAAAAGTTAGTTGCAATCATTTTTCACAAAAAAAGTAATGTGCTAATCAGGTTATCCTAATTTGTGTTACAAAGTAAATATCTTTATCTATTTTCCTTGTAATTGCCAAATTTATTTATTCACTTGTGTTAATGTGGTAAAAGTGTTTATACACCATCTTTTAAAAATGTCCGTCCAACTGCAGATAATCATTTTTGGGTCCCATTTTTTACCTTTTCATCTGGTGCTTGACAAGGTCTTTCTTCATGGGACCAGACACATGTCAGCCATAAGGTGCAAGGTCTGGACAGTAAAATTCCTTAATTCTTCATGATTTCTGTGTGGTTACACTTGCCCTTTGGAAGGAAGGACCTTCCAAATTGAAAGTTTTCAAGTCGTTGCAGCAACACATTTTTTTTTTTAACGAGCAAAAAAAGTGTAACCTTTATGAAAATTCATAAAGACTTGAGCAAAATATACAGTCCAGACCTTGCACCTTATGGTATGTATTTTGTAACAGAAATTAGGATAGCTGGATTAGCACATTCCTCTTTTTTTGAAAAATGATGGCAACTAACTTTTTGACTGCGCCTTGTACATATGGCAAGTGCTACGGTGCTACACTTATTCATTGTGAAATAAGTAATTCCAAATCTTATTAAAATACAGTCCACTTTATTAATTGCTGGATAACTTGTTTCATTAACAGTAATTGTGATTATCAGTTATCAACAGCTCTAGATTTCAGATTTACGATCAACTTCCGGGTTTGTTTAGCGGTGCATGGCCGAAAACAACAAAATATATACAAACATTTAATTGGTGTTATACATATAGCAGTCCCAACATTTACGAGTTGATGTTGAATAATGCCTATATTGCTTGCGTATTGATGTTTTTGATGACTTGTACCCTCACAGGTTTCCGTTCAATTAGTATGTTATAAACAGTTCAGGACTTCTAAATATTTAATTCTCATTTTTACTAAGTTTATATACACTGCTCGTGCGTCTTGGTTGCGTGTTTGCCGCAATGTTTGCGTGTTTGCATTTCAC
>JAQFZQ010003530.1:0-10520 GCA_034696005.1 Glomeris marginata | reverse complement strand
TGCACCCCTTTGAAATGGGTCAGCCCAGACATGACTCCGCCCTCCTGGCTCAATCTTTCGTTGAAACCACAGTAAGTTTCCCTATACAATGTTTCTCACTCCTGATGCCAGATGGCGCTCTGAAAAGTTCAGCTGGTTAAAATGCTCAATTTTAAACAGTTCCACGTTGTTTTATTTATTTGATATCATTTTAATTTCTAAAGATGCAAACAACTTCAATAACAAATATATTTCACTGGTTTAACTTGTATAAAGTAGTCATGAATAGAATATGGAAAATGCAGTGTCTATTGTTGGAACAATTCTGACTATAGTTTAACCTCAACATTGTGCACTTATGACATGCAGATAAAGAGTTATTGATGACTTTCGAGCGACTTGAAATTGGTCTCTCAAAAACTTCAACTTTTAGACATGAACATAAAACAGGAGCTTAGAAGGCTGTGAGATTATGCGAATGCTAATGCGGAAAAATGAAGAGACTTACATTGAACGAAACGATAAATTGATGTTGCTTTTTGGCAACTTGCATTCCGCATTGATGCACTCACATAAGTAACTTGTCGCCAGATTTTTTTTGGTCCCAACTGGCTTTTTTGTTTGGAAAAGCTAAAGATATACTGATCACAGATAACGTCAGTCTCGTATTTTATTGGTTTTGTTTTGATGGAGAAAAGCAAATACAACGTCCTGCTTTTACGAGTCGGTCAAACAGAAGGAAATCTCAATTCAGTGGCAATTGCTTACATAACCTCTGCTTACCTCAAGGTTTAGCGCAGGTCAACAAGACTGAATAAACTCTTGGCAAATAAATATATACGCTCATTGAAAGGTACAGGCCTCAATAAAAAGTGGATATACAGCATTTGGTAAAAGCTAAATAAATCGAGAGTAAATATCTTGATTTAAACGGCTTTTGAATTGAGTAAATATAGCTCTATAGGCTATTGATATTACTTTTTAATGTTAAAACTATTGAGAGAATATGTAACAATTTACCACTGCAGGTATATTGGATACATTAAGATGACCTTGAAAATAACGTCGAAGGTCACGTGCCCTATGATTTCAGGAATCTTTGCATATATTCATTGTGAATATTGGACAACTCACATTTTCAATTACATTTCAGGGGCTCAAACATTTGTTCACCTTGTATCAAATGATGATAAACATAGCAACAAACATGATTATCATAATAAAAACTTGTTAGGTATTCCATTTGCAGTAGTTTGTTTGCAAAATCATACAAAATATTATAAAATATTAAGATGAAAGCATTAATTTAGTTAAAATGCATTCTTGCAGAACTTCAACGCTATTTCATGCTGTATTATGCAATAAACTTTCTAATTTAGAGATTTTAATTGCAAGCGAGATGGCCTAGGGATATTGTGACTTGCACACCAAAGATTGTATTACACAAATAGCACAACCGCCAACGGTGTTTGTTTTTACGGATCATGGCTAATTGGTGAAGTAGAGTTGGGAGAAAAGTTGGCAACAGTGAGCCTAACGAGGTTGATAGACGTCAGTTTACTGCCAAAGGACAACATGGATGTATGGGATGTGGGGGTGTTGGTTTTTGAGGGGTGAGAGCGTCACGCTGGTTGCAAACGCGCATGCGCCACGCTCCGCTGCCCACTCGGTATGACTGCACCAGTTTTAAACAGCAAAAACACATTAACCAACAGACAAATTACCCTACCATAAACCGAAGACCACATATTATATGCTCAACATAACTTCATTTTAAGCCGCCCTCTCTAATAAACTAACAAAACTTCAAACATTCATGCAGCACATGCGATAGTTCAACAAAAACATTTGCTTATTCCCAAATGCCGAAAAAATAGTGAAAAAACTTTTCAGAAATGCTAAAACAAGTTCAAGCTTACTATTCATAATGAATTTTAAAAAATACATATTACAGATTCAATGTACTGGAAAACAAAAATTTGATCCGTGCCCAGATAAGAAAACAAAATCATTATATCAAGCACAAGAAAAGACTTGGGACAGATTATGACTCATTTGAGTGGCATGTCAGCATACCACCCACTAAACCTGCTTTACTATACACTTTACCAACTACAGTACTTTAAAGTACAGGTGATACAAGAAACAGTATGCTAAAAGTACAGTTGATAAATGAAACCTTGCTAAATTCAAGAATTCAATTTGGGAAAAATTATACAACATTTACTTCTTAATTTGCCTAATAAGCACATTGGGCCTGTTGAATAAAAAATAAGTAAGTGCCTATTCTCACGAAATGAGTTGAATAAAATAGATTCCCGAGTATTAACAGATCCTCATAGCAAATGAAGTGGTTGCTCAACTATTATGGTGTGAGTTGTGGCCATTGGACAACTTTTTATTCAAGTGTTTTGAAGAACATGCTCCAACATTAACCTCAAACTCTGAGTAGCGAGTTCATATACTACTGAGTACAATCTCTGCAGCACTTGCTTATTTTTTATTCAAATTCAAATTAATTTTTTAAAGACAAATGAAATGTAACATAGCCAAAAATGAAGGTTGTAGCGCTCAATGCTATAATAGGAAAAGCCTGAATTTGCTGATCGAATATATACTGTATGTGCGGTGTGTGGTCTCACAATAAAGTTTTATTAGATTTTATGTAGCAATACGACATGTCCACCTGGTGTTCGAAATCTTAGGTGTTACTGCCAATCAAAACATTGATAAAATCTAGTTGCGGATTCCTGAAGCTATCCTGTGGCGCATGCACACATTTAAAATGCTATTAAAACGGTAAATTTCATAGAATGCTGGTTACTGACGAAAGTTGCCATCATTAAACAATAAGAAATGTAAAGTAATTGACCAATTTCAGTAGGCGTGTCCTATTACCAATTTAATATGGAGGCCGTGTTGTGGATAATCATGCAACCTGATTGGCTGTTGCCTAGATATCCACAACAAGGCCGCCATTGGTCATTTGTATTTCAGCCAATGGCAAGGTAAGTGAAATCGGTCAATTAAGTTAGAAAGGATGACAGCTTGAGCAATGCAGTGAAGAGATTTAACAATGTGTATGACTGGAAAGCCAACAACCGTTATTTTTTTTATTTGTTTTCATCTTAATAGTCGCCGTTTCGATGATGATAATTAATTCGAATAAATAACTATCTCTTCCAACATAACAGATATAAAAGAAGGTCACAAATTATGGTGCAAAAAATTTAATTTTATTACATCTAATTCGATATCTACTCTACGAAGGTCGTATATGTTTATAGCTCAAAGACATTAATTTTTTAAACAGGCGCCAACTATATAGCGAAATTATCGACATATTGAGGCTTTTAAGGCATTTTGACGTCACGAGACGCCAAAACGAGTCAGGGTAAAACTTAAATTGAGGAACAGGATTTAAATTGTGATATGCGTAAATAAAGTTGCATAAATTGAGTGACTACTACTGCGCCACACTAAGGAGTCAGTGAGCCCTTTATTTCACTTGTCATGAGTTATGTTGCCTCATCTGGGTTAAGTAAATTGCAAACACCGTGAAAAAATATTCGGAAGAGAACATCTGCAAAATGTTTAAACCGGAACATTCCTTCGCAGTGTCGCTGAGATTAGTTTTCGATCCGCCATCTTTCTTGTAAGTCTGGTATGTGCATTTTTGCTCGCCTTCTTCCAAGATCAAGCTCGGCAATTTTTAACGAGCCACATGAGCTATTCCTGTATCAAATAAAGTGAACGAAATTGATGGAAGATCCTGCTCCACTAATATGATTGCTTGTGAAGTCACAGGTGTACCTGTCGTTTTGCATATGATGAGTTGTGGCAAACCCCCATTTTTTAAACATTATGAATTATACAATGCAGAGTAGAAAGCTGAGCTATCCACTTAAGGCGAAACAATTTCCCATTTCATATATCAGATGGTGCAAGTAAGTAATAAAGTTTAAAAATTTTTAAATTGAACACAAAGAAGCTAATGGTGAGCAATCTATCAAGAGTTCAGCAATATCAGTATAGGATCTTTACATTCTTGGACAAATGATAACTTTACTAGTAATTTGAAAGCTTGCCAATAGGTGGCAACACAACACACTGTTTCAGCATGAGAGTACACTCAAAGCTAATGCCAAAATGCCTATTTAACTATGCCAAATATAAAACTCCCTTAAATGTGTAGGTAGTATCCTACTTTGCATTTTGCAACGACTCAAGATTCTGCATGCAACACTTTTGTAATGGGAATTTTAACAACCAGTACAGTATATAGAAATGCATGTGTGTTTTGGTGGTCCCTTCAGTGTTGTTGTTCCCTAGTTTGAGTGCTGGTATTTTTATAGAGGACGCGTAACTGAAGTCCGTTTTTCGAGCAAGGATCAATTAACTTCCCCTTCCATCCTCTGTTCTCTAAGTACACAACAAAAAAATTATGGGGGGAAAAAACAACTTGTCCTAATCCAACCTTTCCCTTACAAAATAAATGATGTCGCTCCACGAGGACAATGGTCCCCTACAAGAACCTATAAAACGGAGGGTCAGGTGACATGAAATTAGGCAGAGTCACCCCACAACTTTACCGCCTAAGTTATTGCAACTTAAGGAGCAAAAAAATGCTGTTGGCAAAGAGAAAGAAAGCATTGAAAGTTGAGGGTAAAAGTGGAGATGTTCGCATATAACCGCAAGGGCATCAATCAATTCGGCGCCCTGGACCACGTGTTTGGAAGTTCTCGAGGTCCTTGGATCGGATGACGAGGGCTGGGGCCCATTAGGTACACACCGATGCGGGTAAAGCAAAAGAAACTGTTTACAGAAGTAATCCACTCAACCAGGGTCACAAGATGCCAGGATCGGATTTCTACTGCCATTCTTGTTCAATTTACTCCATATACCCAACACTAAACACTTAGGCACTATACTGGCAGAACTTCACATGAATTCAAACTTTTAATAACAGTTGCCAAACCCAGTCTATATAGGTCCCCAGGTGAAAAACAAATCCCTTTGCTCAAAGCCTGCATTTATAATGTTCCTGCATGTGTCATAGATATAGTATACATACTTCCATTCCACATTCAAGAGTGCCCATACTGACTTTTAGCGGTTTCAGTTTAAATTCTGCACAGAATTCGTGAATTTCAACTTCAGCAGTTAAAACTGCAGTTTAAATCTGATCGATCCTAAATGAAATAAAAATCATACGCAATGCTCCAAATGCAGATTCGTGATAAAAATGCGAAAAAATGTTGTTTCTCTCAAAAAACCTTGAAAAGTTTACTGAAGGTCAATGATCATATTTCAATTCGCCCCACATTATAGGGCACTAATAGGTTGACAATCAAATTTTTAACTAACTGTAGTTATGTACAATACGAAGAAATCAAGGGACTGAAATAAGTTACCCTGCACCATAAACAGGCTTTCCAGCATATACGTTTTAGAAATGTACTATGCTGTCAGTTGGTCCAGAAATAAATGTTCCACCATAGCCAGGTTTCCACCATATAGGCAGCAGGTTTCAAACGTATATTTATATAAATCCAAAGTGTTTTAATTGCTCAGCAAATCCCTAGACTATGCAGCCACTTTACAACTGAATACTTTGATGAGCCACCTGCACTGCAAATAAATTTGTCAGGTCAACATTCTGTGAATACACATTTGCTGCACACCTGAACCAAAATACAAAATTTAAACCACAGTCTGAATTATCTGCCAACCAAAATCTCATATACTGCCACTTGCCATGCATGCTGATCAATAACACTATACTTTTCCAATAAAACTCGTTTTTTAAAACTACTGCTGAAAATTTGAGTAACCCTTTGAGTCCCTTATATCTATTCACGCGCAGTTCAGACTGCAATGATGAGATTCTAAAAAAGTAGTTTGCTGCCGAGCAATTTCTATGCTACGCTAGATTTGATTCTATATAGAAATCGCCAATGTTCACATTGTGGTTTCATGACAAGATCTGGAACAAAAGCCGCAGGGTTTGCTACATATATACGTTTTGAACGGCTTTATTTGTGAGGTACGATTTTCTATATCTTCTTGCAGTGTTATTGCTTTGCATGCAACTGTCGCAATCGGGATCACGGGCTTTTAAGCACATGCAGATTGTCCATTGAAATGAGGCGTTGAAACGTACGCAGATTCCGGACATGGTCGTCGACTTCCGGTCGATAAGAGCCTGGGTTCATGTAGTAACACACATCAAAAAGATGGCTGCCTCTCTGCTCTATAGCCAAAAGCCATTTATATGGTTTTTATAGGGGTGTTGGCATAACGTTACGCTGCACCCATATAATGTAATATGGTGAATATAGAGAGCTTGGTAATTTAATTCTTTGATGTGACAAACGGAGCAGTTTTATTCGTGCTCGTTTCAAATTCATTCGAGC
The DNA here is from genome assembly GCA_034696005.1 of Glomeris marginata. Lineage (NCBI taxonomy): Eukaryota > Metazoa > Arthropoda > Diplopoda > Glomerida > Glomeridae > Glomeris > Glomeris marginata. The sequence goes on along the minus strand of JAQFZQ010003530.1, from coordinate 4,125 downwards.
GTTTTTCTGTGTGTGTGTGTGTGTGTGTGTGTGCATCGCCATTGAAATCTGAAATGGAGGTTCGGTTGCGAAATGCAAACTTTCACGGTTTGCACTCCATTGATTATACATGCAAGAGGCTGCAAAACGGACGGACATGACGACTAGAAATGAAGGAGAAAACCCCCTGACGTATGGCACGCCGGGGACCATCAGCTTTCAAACAGGCCACAATCTGCAAGCAGAAATCGGAATTGGCTCTGTCGCCAGGGTGTCAAACCCCTGGTGAAAAATCGTTCACTCTCAATGCACATGCAACTCTTTTTTTTAACACCTAATGAAAGTAAAAACGCATGCAGCGACGACATTCGCAAGAACGGCGAGATAAGAAAAACGGTGAAAGGAGAAAATTCGCAGCTGGAGATCTATTGAGATTGCAATAAAAAATATATAGGTCTAAAAGGAAAAAAGCTGAGAAACTTGAAAGAATCGAGCGTCAATGCATGTTAATTATCTAGCCGAAAAAAGGAAAATGCACATACGGAAGTCGAGCGAGACGACAGAATTAACGCGCATTCCGCCGGAAGAGGGCGCCACTGAGCTAAGCTAATTAATGTAATTGTTTAGTGCAGTAATTATTCATTTTATCCAATTACCTGTTTGTATTCATTCCACCGGAAATTGTCAACACGTCCTCCACCAGACTTTTATGTATTATTTATATACATGTATCACAACAGGGTGTCTAATAAATTGCTTTGCTTGTTTGATCGTCAATGTTTTTGTTAACCAAACATAAAATGATAATTTCTAATTAAAAAAATGCTCGCATGCAATTACATTTTAAACAATTTTTCGCGTTTGTGATAAAGCTAATTATGATTAGTATTATCGAGTTGTTCCTTGGAACATTCTGTTAAGGTCATTCCAAATTTATCTACACTACACTGTTGACAACAGATGCTATGCAGTGAAGCACTACTGCGCTGCAGTAACCTTTCAACTTGCGGCAAATGCAAATGATTTATTGTGATTACTCCTCTGTTCCTTTGCCGATTTCAAATCTGTTTTCGCCAATGTGTTTGAAATAACATCGGTCAAATATCTCTAATTTATACAACCCACCTATCTTCAAAACTGGCAAAGATAAATTTGGAATGACCTTGACGGAATGTTCCAAGGTCAAAAATAGTGTCACTAATGAATGTCCCTCCATGATATTACAGATGGAAATATCATTACATTTACAAATATCTACTTCAATTTCAAGTTATTAACAAAATGACCAGACTTTCTGGACACCCTGTATATAAGGGAATATTCTAAAATGCACAATGGCATACTTGCATGGCTGTGCACATTGTGCAGACGTTTGGCACATTTGTTTTCCAGAATGTTATGCTGATTTCACCTAACAATATCCTTAATTTAAACGAATAGAATGTCATCTGTGGTATTTATATGACGTCACACTACAGCGCGCAACAAAGAAAGCGTGACTCGTGCTTTTAGTGTTCCAACTCAGCAGGTCACAGTGAAGGCCACAATACTCGTATACGTCCAATCAGCGTCCAATTTGTGAAATAAATTGCCAGATTTGAATTTACAACATTTGACTTTAAATAGTATAGCAAATACGGAAGAATAGAGTTTACACATTACTATATATTTTGCACTATAGCAACTTTAAAACCTGAAAGCGATAACGTGAACTTTCTGACATAATCTAGTAGTACTGTACTGATATTAACATTTTGGACAGGTCACCGTGTCTTAATTCAGCAGGACAATGCACACAAAAAACACAGTTGCATTAATAAACAAGTCCACTTCACTGTGTAACAAACCGCAAATTAACCCAAGAGATACCATGTCTCCCACACAGAGGTGAAACAAGAACGCTTACCTATTTTAATGTGATACAAGGTTTACAGATAATTCGCATTGAACTAATACTGTATAGAAGTCAATTAATTATACCTGTGCTGAAAATGTATAAATAGCTGACAGAGAGGAGAGAGAGCAAAAAATTGAATGTGTTAAACATTTATATTCCACGAAACAATGTCAGATTTGCAGATATTCTATTTGCTGCAGTAATGCAACATACGGCAACATATCTGCAAATAATAATGTTTTCAGAAACTTCTGCAGTGTCGACAACACAGTAAAATCAACGCAACAGAGAAAGTTTAAGATTTTTCTGAGCAATTAGCAATTTTTATGCATTTAAAAAAAAAAAAAACCACTTTTGGGTGTTGCAGATAAGCCAAATGAATGGCATGCAACAACCACTTTGTTGCAGTTGCATCAGTTTGTGTGTGCATTTGTTGTTTGCATCATGAATGATGAATTGACGATATAGTACTTATACATGGGTTGTGAATGCATGCACATGTTTTTGTGTCAATATTTAAACATGGTTATATGGAAATTAAACAATGCAATTACAAAACATAGTTAAGTGTCACCAATTCCTCTAAGCGATGCACACAACAAACAATTTCAGAATTGATGCAACCTGGCATGCTGCAACGAAGTGGTCATGTACATGGCTTATCTGCAATCAAGAGATGTGTTATTTTGCATAAAAATAATTGAATATTGCTGAAAAATCTAAATTTTCTGTTGTATTTACTATATGGTCGACAATTTTCTGACTTAAACTATAGTGGAATGCAATATTCAGTCCTTGATACTTGTTCCAAATGCCACGTTTAATACCAGACTGTATGCACGGAGCATTTGCATTACAAAAGTGCTATCAGTTTTTTTTTTTTAAATGTGATATTTTTGCAAACACAGCTATATTGACAGAATTTTGGTACACCCGGTATATTGTGATCTAACTGCTTTAGTCATGCCCCAGATATAATTTTTTACAAATGTCTTATGGATTTCTTCCGCACAATCTCAATGGCTTAGTATAGGTGTCATTGCAAAACATAAATGTATGTTATTGTATATGATAACTTTTTTGTGAGCTTCCATTGCATGTGCAGGCAAAAGGGACACGTGTACATCAAATGAGCAGATTATTTTCGCTTTGATCGACCTATAAGGAGAGTGTTTGGGGGTATCAGTCACCCCCGAATGACCTGCAATAACCTCCCTGCTGATTCTTATATCTACTGCAAACAGGGTAGTTGAGGTTTGAGTTTTTCTTGTAGCGAAAATTGCGGTGGTGTTCGGTGCAGTTTTGTGTGTTATCCAAGAGCCGCAGACAGAAGTCCTGAACGGGTCAATTCCGTGCTGACAAAAGCACATTATTAAATGAGAACAGGGTTCATGCTTTCCAGCCTCCTCCCCCGAAATCGATACATTGAATGAGAAAAACACGCGACAACATGGCCGAATACATCGAAACTTTTCATTTGTCAGTGTAAAAATGTGACATTTCGTGTCCAAACAAATGCTGCTTTTTCAAGCAAACGACAAACGAGATGTTATACGTGAAACACACGGAAGTTGACTGCTCTTTATGTGTTGGATAATTAGATCAGCAAATAGTTGTGCATGCAGTCTTTTATAATAAATAATTCCTACATCCGGGAGTGACAGAACAAAATTCCAGGTTGAAGTGCTGCAATATTTTTTGTGTATAGCTAGTTTATTGTTAACTCACCTCATTTTAAGCAGACGTATGTTTCAAATGAAAACTGATAGACATGGTAAATTGACTTAATTATTGTTTTTTATTATTATTTTATGACTAATTATTTTACGATTCTGTTATTTATTTGTGATTTATTTATGCACTGTACTTGATTTCAAATGCAAAGTACTGTATATATTTAGGTAACACCTGAATAAAGGACAGGTTGCTGCTACATTTGTCTAGTTTATTTTCATACATGCCAATCGGTCAGCTTCTTTATACTACAACCCTTGGTAAACAAGGCGTCGCTTCACTGCAGCACACATCATAGATAATTTCAAAAATCAGTGTACGGTTTACTACAGAGGTCGCAACTAAAGTTGACCATCAAATGCACCCACCTCCTGCTAAATTCGACCGGGTCCATCCCATGCGAATGGGGACATTCAGGTTTGGTGCAAGGTGCAATCGGGGGTTTTCAAAAAAATTTCCCGTGCTGATTACGTCACTAAACCTTGAACGTCCCCATTTGCATGGGATGGACCCGG
>JAQFZQ010003529.1:0-10522 GCA_034696005.1 Glomeris marginata | reverse complement strand
GCTCATCGATTGCGGATCTGTCGATTGCGGATCTGTCGAATAGATCCGCGGTGCAACCGGTGCCGTGTCCCTTAACCTTGTTAGAATTTGTTTTAGCTCCTATTGAGCTTATTGTTGTGTAGTCTTGTTTTCATTAGTTTTGAATAGTATCGCAATGAGTTAGCCAAATTAGAAGCTTTGCCATTGGTTGGCTTTTGTTTAAATAGAGTTGGCTAAAATTGTATGGGGGCAGTTCTTCACTGGTAAGGGCAGGACCTCTTGTTTGTTCATCTACTCAGTCTTTGTAAGTCTGAATTGTTGTTCCTCAGGGAAGATTTAAATAATAGTTAGTGCATGTTTGGGACTCTACACTGAACTTTCCACTTGTTGCAACAATATTGTAATTGGTTTTTTATATGGTTTTAAGCAAATTTTACTTACAAAAAGCCAACATTATTGATAAATACATAGCATCTTTAAACCTAATATGTAATTTTAACTGGTTTTGGTAACTAAAATTCGTTTGAAATGACACAAAAATTATTTATGACAATATATAATACACACTTGTTCAAAAACTTTTATTTTCCGGATAATTAAATATTAGTATTCATTTAAAACCGAGACTATTCACAATCAAGCGATATAAGGTTAGAAATAAATTATGTGGTATGGTAGCACAGCTGAGCTGTATGGGAATGTATCCCACATGGGAAGCTTCTCCAAGCATCCGACATCTGACATTTTCTTAACTGCACCTTCCAATAATTTTTATTAACTTCAACAGTGTATAACGGGGCACCAACAAATGTTTACGGAACTTGACTTAATTGATCACAGAAAAGGAATTGTGCTGCAAAGTTCAAACGGATTGACTGGGTCCACCTCAAAATAACACAGGTGCTTCATTCGGCTAGAAGGTCACGTGCAATATGATTTTTAGAATCCTCACATGACTCTCTATTCAATTGTGACCATTTCTAGAATGTATATTCTACGCGGCAATAGCATTTTAGAATCAAAAGACGAATTGACAAGGAAGTCATAAAACTGCGTGTTTTATACAGGGTGAGTCATAAGTCCATTGAACCCCTTATAATTTCCAATCTGTGTGCAAATTGTGTACTTTGATAAATGGAACATAATGTACAGGTTGTGGGTAATGCAGTGGAGTAGTTTTTATCAACCAAAGTAATTTGGAACATGCCGTTCCAATTTCTGAAATCTTTATTTTCAAAAACAGATAGGTACTGTCAATTGGGGACATGTGAAGAATGGCACACTGGTCATTACAAAAAAATAATTTTCAAAATCGGTTCTAAACAGACCTTGGGATCAGTAACTGAAGTTTGGAATGATGTGTCACATGTTTTGCTGGTATGCCGCACTGCAGGTGTCATGCAGCGAAGCAATTGTCTCCCCACATGGTGTATGGAAGGAAAGCAGTGGGTTATAGGCACATGTGTTGGTATGCTGACAAGAAATAACATATGGAAGGACTGATAGCGTAGTACATACGCAAAATAATTTATTAACACAGCAATTAGCTGCCTGCATGGAGGTTTGTGTGAACCAAGGCGAAATGAAATGATAAGAAATGCAGTAACATAAACAATACAATGGCATCTCATACCAGCATTAATGAAAGTGTTTGAAATTTTCACTATTTATAACTATGCAAGTCTGCGCTCGAGCAATAACATTCCAGGAAACATTTTCCAACATGTCATTTGTAACACTGGCACAGGCACGTGTCACTCTCTGTTGAAGATCATCAAGTGATTGGGGTGGCGTTTCATACACTGCACATTTCAGGTAACCCCAAAGAAAGAAATCAAATGGGTTTAGGTCCGGAGACCTTGGTGGCCATGGAACTGGACCACTGCGACCTATCCATTGCTGTGGGAATTGTTCATCCAGATATGCACGAACTGCACGGCCAAAATATGGAGGCGCACCATCCTGTTGCATCCACATTCGTGGCAGAACATGTAAGAGTACTTTTGCATCAATTTCATCGCTCACCCCTTCATGTAGAAGGTGCAGATAGCGTTCAGCAGTCAATGTTCCATTGTAGAATATTGGCCCCAAAACAGTGTTGTTGGACAGGCCACACCACACATTCACACTCCACTGCCACTGGTGAGCATCCGCACGTAACCAATGTGGGTTCACTGCTGACCAGTAGTGAGCATTGTGAATGTTCACAACACCATCTCTGGAAAATCTAGCTTCATCTGTCCACAACACAGTTTGCACGAAGTCAGGGATGTATTCAACCTGATTCAACAACCAGTTGCAATAATCCATTCGCAACACAGGGTCACCAGGTTCCATGGCTTGATGTAAGTGCACATGGAATGCATGGTAGTGGAACCGCTGTAGCATTCGCATCACTGATGTTTGTGAACATCCACTTGCAAGTGCGGCACACCTTGTGCTGGCATGTGGGTTGAGAATGAAATAAGCTATAACTGCGGCAACGTTTGCGTCATTTGTGGCTATCTGAGGGCGACCACAGCGGAGACGGTGGTGGAAGGATCCTGTTTCACGGAGACGGGTCACAACATTGCCAATGTGCTGTTGGGATAGGGCTTGACGATTTGGGTATCTTGTGTGATACATACGAGCTGCTGCTGAAGCAATGCGGTTGCATTCCCCGAACATTATTACCATATCCCACATCTCAGCATTAGAGTAAGCAGCCATGATGACACACGCGCAGTGAATGTTTTACTTGTTGACGACCTTTGCATTTCTGTGACATAATCATAGTTCTTTGACCCTGCCTTACCATCTCTCATGCAGTCCAAACTTCATTTGTTGATTCCTAGGTCTGTTGTGAACCAATTTTGAATATAATTTTTTTGTAATGACCAGTGTGCCATGCTTCACATATCTTTAATTGACACTATACAAGCAACGCGAAATGAGCGAATTCGGACCATTTAGGATTAAAGCAATTATCATCCCCTCTCTTTTGTCCGTTTGCACTGGGGGAAGGGTTCTTTGGTCAGGTGACAATAGAGAGGGGACGATAATTACTTTAATCCTAGACTGTCCGAGTTCGCTCATTTCGCGTTGCATGTATACCTATCTGTTTTTGAAAATAAAGATTTCAGAAATTGGAATGGCATGTTCCAAATTACTTTCGTTGATAAAAACTACTCCATTGCATTGCCCACAACCTGTACATTATATTCCATTTATCAAAGTACACAATTTGCACACAGATTGGAAATTATAAGGGGTTCAATGGACTTATGACTCACCCTGTACAGAAAAGACAATGAGGGCCTGCGCTACTGACCATGGAAGCAACGATCATGTCAATCATGAGCATTTTTGAACAAAGCTTAGCAATTTTGTGTTACAGGTACATCCAGAAAGTAAGAGTACTACTGTATTTATTAAAAATTGGAAACCAATATATTTTTTTAAAAAATTCACACATTTGTACATACATGTATATCAAACCCTATTTTTTAACATAGTCATCTTCCTTCTCTATGCACTTGGTGAGCCGAGGGATGAGATTTCTGATACCTTCTTCAAAAGTCTTGCTTTACCCCATTGGCCCATTGTTTGATGTCACTGTGCAGCACTGTGGACATCATCATTGGTCGAAACCCTAAAAAACCCTTAAAACCTAAGGAAGGTGATAAACATTAAAAGAAGGGGATATTAAGGAAGGGAGTGTGCTTGTTGCATGACAATGCACGTCCCCACACAGCCAATGCCACAAAGTGACTCTTGGACTCGTTCCGTTGGGACATCATCAGCCACTCCTCTTACAGCCCTGATCTGGCACCTTCAGGTTTTCATCTTTTCACCTCTCTGAAGTCGTTTATGGATGGCAAAAAGTTTTCGAACAACGATTATGTCCAGATTGCTATCAGACAATGGGCCAAAGTGGTGGAGCGATACTTTTTTGAAGAAAGCTCATCCCTTGCTCACAAAATGCATAGAGAAGGAAGGCAATTACGTCCAAAAATTGTGTTTGATATATGTAAATTTTTTAAAGATATATTAGTTTTTCAATTTTCAATAAATTGAGTACTCTTACTTTCTAGACGTCTATCGTATATGCAGAAATACATGTTTTTCTTAATTACACCCATTAACTATTGGAATAACTGTGACACCCGAAATACCGATTTTGAAATTCAATATAAATGTTCCTTGTGCTTCTAAAATTGAAATTAAATTTAGAGGAATATTCTTGTTTAAAATTTGCTTTGTTATGCGAAAAGAGCAATTGCAGTAGCGGAAAAGTAATTCTACATTTTTCCTGTGAACTTGTTTCAATCATCAAATTGGACTAGTTTATGAGAATTGGAACCGTCATATGTACCAAACTTTCTCTCAGTGATGACAAATACGCTCTGGTATGAATACAGTGATCCTAATTTCGATATTGCACGTATGAGACTATTTGGTGTGGTTTTCATTTTTGCCACAATTTCATCCTCACTGCAAAGTTTAGTTGTTGTCATTGTTACTGGAATGGGAGCATCGGTAATAATTCTGTATAGTTTTCTACTTACTGCAAAAAGAAGGAAATATTGTGTTATATTATCTGACTATCAAATTTTGAAATGTCAAGCTAATTTTCATTACAACTTTCAAGAATATCAAAAATTTATTATAGAGGGTGTATCATTGTCCCTGACCACCCCCATAGTTCACAAAATATGCTCGTCAGTGAAATATGGTTTTGGGACAGTATAAGAAAGCAATGATTAAGAATCCAATGGGGCCAACAAATTTGCCCTTTGACCTTGCCTTCAAGGTCATTCAACATGTAACATTTGAACCGTTGTAGATAGAGCCACAAATGTAATTACGAAGTTGACGAGCACATAAAATGTAGTGTAAGTCATAATAATTATGTTGTGAACGCAAAAACAACAAGGAAGTAAAGGAAGCAAACACATGCACAACCGAAGCATGCTATGCACTGAAGTACCACTGCCCAAGCATTCCCTTGTAAAATTTTTTAATCCACATTGGAACCAAAAGTGGATTACTTTTGTTGATCCCAATTTGGCCTGATCAAGTTGATGGTATGTATCCAACAGTTAATGCAAATAATAAAGTTGATCCAAATAATGTACGACATTCTGTGTTAAGTTATGCAAATGGTGGGAAATGCCAGTTATTTTAGTCTAGGCCTCTCAACCATCATCCACAAATTGTTTATGGTGGATGCACCTTATAATATAAGGTGTATGGTTGTTCCTAACCTGTTGATAATTATATTAAAACTATGAAACAGCCAGATTCACATGCTGAGCTATAATTTTGAGTAAATTATTAATTATTACTTTATGTGTGCATGGATATGATTAAATTGATTGTCTAGCTAACCATTTATTTAACAAAAGCATATGTTTATACATTGCAATATCAGCATACTAGCTGAAGCACCCAGCGTTGCCCGGGTTAATTATGTTTGGGGATGGTGACCTTGTCATGGTCAGCATCCTTGATGGAGGGATTGAGTGAAATGCAGACCCTGCTGGTTAACCCTATTGTTGCACAACCTCAAAATTACAGTTTTACCAATGCTGTTGGAGTCGCCATCTCATACTGGGCGAGATAGCGATCCCAACAGGCTGGTGACTCCAACAGCGTTGGTAAAACTGGAATATTGCGTTATGCACGTGTTGGAGGGTGGTGAGGGGGTCCCCGCACCCAATACGACCTGGCTTATGTAATTCCTTACCCACCTGCATAGGTTTCATTGGATTGCATTAAAATAGTGGGAATGTAGCGTGACAGGCGGACAGACAGACAGACAGACACTTGCTTTTATTGATATAGAAGAAAGGTAAAAATTTCTAAAAATTTCTAAAATTTTCAAAAAATACCCATGGACTATACGGGTTGTCCCATAAATTCCTTGAAGGCACTGCCATGTTTGAACAAAATATAATTCATGAAAAAGTTTAGTTGGTAGTGTCGCAAGTGTCATTTGAACAAATTAAAAAAATTTAAAAAAAAAACTTTTTGGAAAAATTTAGATAAGTATGAAAATTGAACAAATTGAGCAATTTGAGACAAAATTAAGCAAATTTAGCATATTGAGCAAACTGAGCAAAATTGAGCAAATTAAAAAAAATTCGAAAACTTTGAAAAAAACTTAGCAAATTATGGAAATTAAGCAGATTGGACAAATTGACCAAAAATTGAGCAAATTAAACAATTGAATTTTCGACTTATTGTGATGGAGATTTTACATTTTTTTGGTAAATTTTAGGGCATTTTTATGTAATTTTATGGCATTTTTGTAGAGTTTTTGGGCATTTTTGTAAATTTTTGGGTATTTGTGGAATGTTTTGGAATAATTTGGAATTTTTTTTATTTTCAGAACCACTGTACTTTTACCTGGTGGCGATGGATTTTTGAACTTTTGGGAAATTTTGAAACCACTATGAATTGCTGCTTGGAAAATGTTGGGATATTTGAAAATTTTAGGGTATTTCTGTAATAATTTGGGGTATTTTTTGAAAATTTTAGTATTTTTTGGAAATTGTAGAAATTTTGGCATTTTTTGGAAATTTTAAAAATTTTGGCATTTTTTGGAAATATTACAACCATAAAACTATATGGTATAGTCTATGGGTATTGTTTTGGAAATTTTAGAAATTTTGACCTTTTTTGGAAATTTTACAAAAATTTGGCAATTATTGGAAATATTAAAACCATCAGATTATAGTCAATGGGTATTTTTTAGAAATTTTAGAAATTTCGGCATTTTTGTTTTTGAAATTATAGTATGTTTTTGGAAATTTAAGAAATTTTGACATTTTTTGGAAATTTTAGTATTTTTTGGGTTAACCCTATTGCTGCATAATCTCAAAATTACGTTTTTCCAACGCTGTTGGAGTCGCCAGCCTGTTGGAGTTGCCATCTCGTATCAAGTGAATAGGGATCCCAACAGGCTAACGACTCCAACAGCGGTGGTAAAACTGTAATTTCGCGTTATGCACGTGTTCGAGGGTGTGGAGGGGGTCCCCGCTGGGCAGCCAAACTTCATGTTGAATAAGGATGGGGGAACGTAGTGTGCAATGTGGCATGGCAATCACATGTTTATTGTAAATGCTCTCAGTTGCAATTAGTACATGTGAACTGTATGTTATGACTGCAGTACATGGATGGATGTTTCAAGCATCATGACATGATTCAGTATTTTTTACTTATTTGAGGTAATGACATTGAATCCTCAATTGGATGGAAGAAATATGTATCTATCGTAAGTATAAACACACAAAATGTGAATTGATACAAATGCAAGTCAATAACACCTGTAATGAAGATTGATGTGTATTGAGAATGTAAACTTAAAACAGAAATGAATTTACATACCGGTACATGTCCACAAAATGAAATGCACAACAATTGATGTTATATTTGCAATAAAATAAAGATGCTGTACAATTTTGGTGAGAACACAACTAAAAATCTTCAAAATGTTGACCATCTGCACCTAGACATAGCTGACATCGCTCCACAACAGATTGGTGTATCCTTTGCTAGAGTATCTGGTGTGATGGCCACATTGCGCAACAGATTTCCCCATCCTAATTCAACATGAGGGTTGGCTGCCTAGTGTGGTCCCAATGCACAAAAAGCTGGCTTTCCAGCGATGCTCCCGTGTACTGCATAAGATTTTATTCAAAAATGCGTTCTTTACACAGGCAGTGAGTGCACTATAGTGTTTTAACCCGGGGGCCCCCTCCTCACTTTCTTTACCTATCCTCACAAGCAAGCGTGCTAACCCGTAGTCCGTGGACCCATATGGGTTGCAGCGCAAGCATTTTTAATGCACACTTTCAGGGCCCACAGCGAATCCCTAGGTAGATATTCTAGTTAATTAGAAGATGGTGAACCGGAGAACCCGGAGAAACCCATCACAAGCTGGCAGGATAACTAGAAAACTCCCACTGGTAAATGTAGTTACTATGCGGTATTGGACCTGTGAACCACGAGGTTTCACTGTAATCAAGCGTTTTATCTACATGTACTGCAACATTTCAGTGAGAACTTGTGTTCGAGAATCATAATCACAAAAAATGTAAAGAAAATTTTATTTTGTTAACTTATTGCAAAAAAATGTCAATCCTGCATGGTAACTAAATTTCCCAGTGTGTAGATCATGTTGGACACTCACTACCTGCTCCCCCAAAACACACACTCTTACCACACGAACCATTTAGAAAAAGGGGTTTCATCGCCCCCACATTGTATATCATTCATTGTTATTGTTCTGGAAGTTAAACTGTTGCCATGTAACTGTTATTTTTATTAGAGAGTTGGGATGTCTGCATTGGGTAAATGGATGTTATTGAAGTTAGTGTATAGTGCTATTAATGTAATACGTAAATTAATACCAAGTTACATTTTTTAAAACCATTAACATTTTTAAAAACATTTTCTCTCAAATTCTGGGTGACTAGAAGGTAAAAGCAGAATAAATTTTACAAATGTGTCTAGCATATGTAAAAATACTTGCCTTTAGTATGAACTGAAAACGTTTTCACAATTACCACTTAACTGTCCGTCACACTGCAATGCTGGTGTTGCACGAAGTGAATAATGCTAGGTGAGAAATTCAATGATAGGGCAACTATCTGTGCTGGCCACTCCTACATCCCAACGGAAAATCGATTTTCCAATTGTGATGTGTAGCAACAAATTGGAAAATCAATTTTCCAATTGTGATGTGCAGCAACAATTCAACACCAAACTTTGCCACAGTAATTGGATATGGAAATCAATACGCTGGAAACTGGCACATGGAAATGGTCAAAACAAAACTTGTGGCTGCTGCGTTGAAAATATATTATTGATTGTATTTATAAATGACAGTTAAATATCCGAATTTCAGGTTCAATATGTATTAAAGTTTTATGTGCAGCTGACCGTGAACATGCTTTCAACATGATGCGTCTTTAATATTGACAAATGCTTGGCTTAAGACTCAACTGCAAGGATTTCTTATGTTTCGACTACTATTGGATTTCTGTAGTTGCCTGGGGGATGTGATGTGTATGCTCTTGGCTGCCGCCAAAATACACACATAAGGTGGTCTCATCGGTCTTGGGAACGACAGATCGTTCAGAATTCACCACTCTGGCTAAACATTGCTCCGGCTACATTTGTGTAGTTTTCGTACAATAACTTGTTAACCATGCCGAATTGATCAAGTGTTTAAATTACAATTCCATATGGTTTTGCATACCAAACAACATATAATTTTTATTTTAGCTTTGCCAGTCCCATTAGACACTGATAAGGTACTTGTGTTTGAAAAATTTTTATAACATGGAAACATCCTCATAATTCATGTTGTGAAAAATAAAAAAACCTTTTGCTTAGACATTACCCAATTGATTTTCCAAATTTATTTAGAGGGCTTAAAAAATCTGCTCTGAAGGTGACCAAGGGGCTTGGAAAATTATGATGATTGCTGGAAAATGAAGGGGTGATGAATATGTTTGACTCAAATAAGATATTTTTTTTTTCCATTTATTGGTTCTTTTCTGCTCAATCGGCCCTAAATTTTTAAATCACCCTCATACTTTCCGGATAGTCTGCGTATATCAAAGTGAAGATTATCTATAGGAAGAAAAACTTACGTTTTGTTTATCATTCATGTTATCAGTGTTTGGCATTAATTGAGTCCTTTTATTCACAGGTTTCTCGGAACGCATTTCACCTATCCGCCAATATGTGGCGAGCGCGTCAGTCACCCATCATTATAGTGATGTTGCTGCCTACAGCCAATGAGCTGACGGGATTGCAGGCCTTGCATTGAGGCTAGCTTTCTCCATTAGTCCTGTGATAAAAACAACCTGTTAAACTGAGGCTCTTTTGTTTCCATTAGGGCCATTGGGCCGTTTGGATTACATTGAGCCTTTTTATTCCATTGGGCCCTTGGATTCCACTGGCCCGTTTGTATTCCCTTAGGGCCTTTTTATTATATTGTGGCCATTCCTATTTGTATTCATTGGGCCGTTTGGATTCCATCGGGAACAATGGGCCGTTTGGATTCCATTAGGACCAATGGACCCTTTGGATTCCACTAGGACCATTGGACCCTTTGAATTCCTTTAAGACCAATGGGCTCTTTGGATTCCTTTAAGACCAATTGGACCCTCTGGATTTCATAGGGACCAATAGGCTTTTTAGATTCCATTGGCAACAATGGGCCCTTTGGGTTCCATTGGGACCAATGAGCAATTTGGATTCCATTAAGACCAACGGGCCTGTTGCATTCTATTTAAAATTAGGTCCTTTGAATCTGTTACAGCTATTGGGTCCTTTGCATTCCATAAGGACTCTTGGGTCCTTTTGATATTATTAGAAACTTTTGGTCCTCTAGACCTGTTGAGACAATTGGGTCCTTTGGATCTGTTAGGACAATTGGACTGTAGGACACAGGACCTACAGAGGTCGCAACTACTGTAAGCGCCATGAAAGGTTGTGCGGAAAATTGACGTCATCCAGAGGGTCGACTAATTTTAGGGGTCGGGGT
>JAQFZQ010003528.1:0-10524 GCA_034696005.1 Glomeris marginata | reverse complement strand
CAAAAACCAAACACTCTAGGATATTCTGCATGCAATTCTTAACCCTGTAGTGTGATTGGAATTTTAATTTAATCAATACTAAATTGGAAATATGTAAAAATGTTTTGTATTTTAACACATTTTTACATATTTTAGCTCCAATAATTTATATTTTATCACCACATAAAATCAATTGTTTTAAGTTGTGGTCACAGTATGTAGATGAGACAGTTAATAAGTTATTTAGTAATGGAAACATTTGCTGCACTCAACCTTTATCCAAAGTTGATTATGAGAATTAGATTATTATAATATATTAACATTTATTATTTTATAAGTTTGAATGAACCAAAACAAAATATGGCTTCTCTGCAGCATTTGTTTGTCAAAATCTAATCCACATTGATTATTTTAACCATTTTTATAAGGGGAATATCAATATTACAATCATAGTTTTTATGTTAGATCTTGATATGTGTGTTGAAACATTATGATGCAATTGCTGCATGTATCCTGCAGTATCCTGCAGTATCCTGCATAGAAATCACTATATTGTTTGCGTGTTCATGCAAGGAAATGAATTTAAGTCCTATTTATATGGTTTTATTTCTTTTGGCTCTCCTCCAGAAGAAACTGTCAGTGGTGGTGGACATTTCTCTCCAACCCCACCCTCAAATTGTGTTTCGAAACTTAATAGAAATCTTGCAATTTCTGTTGGGTTTTTACGCCCAGTTCTCTGCTCCTTCATCTTGTCTTCTGTCCCTTGAGAACGATGAATATGTTTATATTCAGCAGCACACTCTTGCTACAAAGTATATATGGATCGTCCCACAAAATTTGTGCGCATGCGCAAAATACTAAACAAACTTTCTCCAAATGTTGTTTTTCTCCCATCTGTGAAATCTTATTCTCTTCGATCTTCTGCATTCATGCAATTGGCAATTATTTTTTCCTTTGTGGGAATAATAATAGTAATTTACAGAAGAATCCACATGGTTTTTTGTTATTTTTGCCTTTAAGGTATATGAATATTAACTCCATGCTGAGCTCATATATAATTTCAGCATATTTTACTTGCATGTGAAACTCAGGTTTTCATTATAATTTAGCCAGAGGACTATCTAAGTACGAGTCTTAATCAAATACCTATACATAATAATTGCAGCTGTCGTCTAGAAAGTAAACTGTGTGCAGTTATAGTACTTATTATTCATGAATATATGCATGTGATGTGTTTTCCATTAAAAAGCTAAATGGTATGATATGAGTGGTCCAGATTTTGATGGTTTTTAAACATGAATTTAATTAATATAAAATTTAATTTCAACTTCTATCAAGACGAGTGCTTCTATTCAATCTCTATAGTGTTGTAGAAATTAAGGTACACCATTTTATATACGTATTAAATTAAAGGTGATCTGAAACGGTTTTGTAAGGTACCCTGAAACTTAAACTGCCTGAAGAAAAGTCATGAAGAAAGCAAGTGGTGCAACAAAATCTCTGGAAATTAGTAATAAAAAGTTATTAGACGTCAAAGTACCTTAATGGATGACCCCCTGGCTAAAAGAAGGAGGGGTCATTCTTAAAGGAACACGCTATAAACCTACGGTCAAACTTTGACGTCTAATAATTTTTTTTTACTAATTTCCACAGAGATTTTGTTGCACCACTTGCTTTCTTCATGACTTTTCTTCAGGTAGTTTAAGTTTCAGGGTACCTTACAAAACCGTTTCAGATCACCTTTAAGCATAATTATTCGCCATGTAACATTATACACTGTCTACTGTACTGTATAGGCTATAGTGTTATTTGGGAAAATGGGAATTAACTTGGAGCAGTTAATTTGTATAGAGTTTAGAAAAATGAGCCATTCAGTTTGCTTGTAAAACAGTATAGCACCAGCTGTGTGTATACTGTATTTGTGTAGGTTAACTAGGATGCATGTGGTGTAGAAGGATATATATTATATATGGAGTTGTAATGACGGGAATTATGCGAAACTGAAATTAGCGAAGTGTTTTCGCAGCTGATGCTCTTCTCGCAAGTAGCCAACTAAACAGAGTAAACGCAGCCCTTCAGATCATTAAAGCGTCGCCTGTGTGGTATAAATGATGGTGGAGATTGGTTCGTAAAGCAAAAAGCATGTCGAGCGATATGTGACACGATATGATTAGCGAATATCCGCATTGTTAATGACCATCGTAATGAGCAATGCATTGTCTATGCTTGTGTGATTCACATTCTGCCTCAAGAGGCGCTGCATACTAATGACTTTCTGAAGAGCATTTCAATTCATTTATTTCTCCACCCATCTCTACATACACCACTATACATATACCAATTCCTGCTTCTGCTCACCAAGTGCATGTAGAAGGAAGACAATTATGTTGAAAAATAGTATTTAATATATGTATACGAAGGTGTAAAGTTTAATTTTAAAAATATATTGGTTTTTCGATTTTTAATAAATTGAGTACTCTTACTTTGTGGACGTGCCTAGTACAATATTATTTATTTATATTTGTTTATATTTATAAACAAGGGAGGAAAAACTTAACTGATTGTCATTTAGCAAATTTTTATTTGCCACCAGTTTTGATTGACTGGCAGTTTGCTATGTTCTTTTCCATGGGGAATTTAAATGAGATTTTGTATAATACATACACACCATATTAAAAAACGGAGTTTTTAGTTTGATGGCTGAATGTTTAGATGCGGTTATAAGCATAGATGTACATATATATACATATACAATATTCGTGCTCTTATTGCGAACACAGTGTAATAATCGATAATGCATTTTCTTCAGCGATAAGTATGTACTTCAGTTTTTCATAATGTAATGTTAAAAAGAAAGCTGTGAGAAGCTGTCAACCAACTAATGAAAACTGAGTTTGCAAGTGAAATCAACATTTCTGAAAATGTATATACAAATTTTGATGAAAGTGTTATAAGTATGAGTTCATTTCATTTCCCCCCAAAAGAAACTTTCCATTGTAATTTGTAAATTGAAAAATGCATACAGTATGATGAATTATAATGCATAACCCGACAGTTATCTTTGAAAAAATTGTGGCGAGTGTACTGTTGATAATTAAAAATCATATTTAATATTGTTAGGGATTTGGATTTGTATTTTTATATACTTTACATGCATGCATTGAAAATTATTTAAATATCAATAATAAATTGCAGAGTTTTAAAAGCAACCAACCTCAAATAAACTCATCAATATTCGACCAAAATCATGACTGTAAAATTATATTATTACAATTAATTAATATATTACTACTTTCCCCCTGTAGATGGCGATACCGGTGCCCATGTTATCCTAACCTATGAAAGGGGGGAGTTTTCCTAATTTTTCCATGTTTTTTGTGACATAAAAGTGTACGATTTAATTGGAATTTTTTCCTAAGCTTCTCAATAGTTGTGTCCAGTTCCTGACATCGAGATATGTTTTGAAAAGTCAATAGGAATTGCAGGAAAAGTTTATGCATGCAACAACTTGCATGGTTTTCAATCCGTTTTACATTTCTCTGTAAATTCTTTAAAAATCACTCTTCAAAAATTCTTCAAATCGTTATTTTGATTGAAGAAAATAGAATTCATTAATAGTTTTCAATACATAATTATGTTTGTTGAGTCATTTGAAATTGTAACTCAGTTATGGATTAGGTATAGGCTAATAACTGCATTGTGACATGCATTTGTAATTTGAATGTTATTCTTTTATGTGAAGGAATTTTCGGATAATTCTAATGGTATATTGTCTGAATTCAGTTGCTCGATTTTACTGCTGTGCCTTTTGTTGGTGCAACAAAAGTTGCCACTGAATTGTGGCCGTTTTATAGTAGCAGTGCTGTAGTGGAAAACGATCAACGATCGAAACATTTGTCCGCTTCTCTGCTACGTATAAGCGCATTGCGGGGAAGCTTGAAAACACGGGGTAGAGTTATGGTTGCGTTAAGGTATTTCACAGCCTACATTATCATTGCCCTAGTTCACGACCATCAACATTTTGATTCCAGCAAGTCGTTCTAAATTTTTACGACCCTGCCTCAATGGCTATTCTTGACCAGCAGTGACATTTCAGATTTAACCGTCTCCTGGGTTTTCACTATAAACCCTCTGTTTTTGTTCATTGAGAAATGGGATAATTTCAAAGTTCTCTGTGAATTTAGTTTCTTTTGCAGCTGCATGTTATCCAGTTTATTTAAATAGTAAATTGTTTAATTACTACATAACCGTTGACCATTTTGAAAAGTTTAGTAAAATTGTATGCTAATTAAATATGATATTCAATTAAATGTAGGCCTAGAGAAATTTTATGAAATGGAACAGTGGGAAATGGAAGATTTGGCTAAAATATTTTATCGATTGGGAATAATAGTTCTCTTCATATATAGGCTATAGAGCGTTTAATTTGCTGCATGTTGGCATAAAAGTATAGAAATTGGTTGTTTAATGCTAGTGTAAGAGTATGTAGATTCGGTAGATTAATTTTGACAGACACAGCATTTTAGAAATGATTTTTTTCCTGAACGATTGAGTCGTTTAGCTTGCTGCATTTAAGCCCCAAGTCTTATAATTGACACTTGGGATTTACATTTTCTGAGAAATAAATCTCCTACTTAAAATTTGAGACTAATTCAGTGTCAGCATAATATATTGGCTTTTAGTCTCTATAGATAGATTTCTCTTTTGTGAGAAAGAAGTACGTTTACTATTTGTAAAGCTAACTCTTAATACTCTTTATCTTTAATTATTTTTTACATCTATTCATTTTGTTTTCAACGAAGTTCATAACAAAACTCAATACCTATATTGTAATTGACAATTCCAAATCAGGAAAATATCTGTTGGTGGTTTTACATACTTTAGACCCCATAAATTTAACATTCTGCAAGAGTTTGACCATCATATAGGTACAACAACAGCTGATAACATCTTAACTATAATTAAAATATGTGAAGAAGTTCCCTATGCAGTGTGACTAACATTTAAATTATACTTATTCTCAACTATTTCTGCTAATTCTTCACTCGCAAATCGAAAATTGCATATTTTCCAGCTTTGAATTAGCTGAAGAGCACTTAACAAATTTCCAGAACCTCTTCAAAATGCTGCACAAATTCTGACCACTTAAGAATACATATATTTGTAACCACCATAAATGATATACATGTGTTACAAACTATTTCTGCAGATATTCCACTCAAACATTGTTAAGAAATATGCTCATATATTATCCTTAGTACTCTAAATCTTCTGAAAAATTGAACAATCCGAATATCTCCAAGATACCTGTATAGAATTTGTGATGCATTTGCTCGGGAATAGTTCAGATACTAGCAAGGAGCAGCTACTAATAAAATCCTTGACGTCTACCAGCTCCTCAACTCATTTTTTTCACAAATATCTAAATTTCCAGGAATAAATTCTAAAGGATGGGTGGTGTCCATAAGTATATTGGGATTTCATGGGGTAGACGACAAGGATTTCATTACTAGTGGCACCTTGGATACTGCCAAGATATTGTAAAAGTATTTGTGAAGGTGTGGGAACGAGTGGTACCTTTCTGCGCGAGCGCCATGAGGAGCACTTGGAGAAGGATGATGGTGAAGATAGAGTAGGCCCGCATGCTGGCAAAGCTTTCTGTGGGTGCTGGCAGTGGAAAGAAGTTATAAGGAGGTGTTTGGAAGTGGTGTATGGTGGTATGACCGCCGCCACGCCGCAGCCGTGCACCGTCGGTCTCGAAGAAGACATTCCTCGGCAGCGGCAACGGCGAAGGCGGCGGTTAACACTACTACTGTCTGTTGCAACACCGCCACCGACGTCACATTTCCCAGCTTGCGGCCTCACTTTACCCTCCGAGGGTTAAAAGCCTATTGGGGCGTCACTGGAGTGAGTGAGTGAGAGGGAGAAGGTGGAGGAGGTGCAAGTGGTGGTGGTAGTGGAGGAGGTGGAGGTGGTTGTTGCAGGTGGTGGTGCCGCTCCTTTCGCTTCAAGACGCGCGATGTTGACGATGGTTGAGCATCCTGTGAAGCGTCTTGCGGAGCAGGATGACGATCACTAGCATCCACGGAGCATGCGCATAAACCGCAGCGCCGACAATTACCGGCGGAGCGGCATTTTTTTGCTCTCCGCCAACTCTGATACACAGTGCGCAGCTGATCAATAAATAGATTGCTGTTTTAAAGTCGCATTGTAATTAGTAGTAAAATGTTGCTTTCTTTTTATTTATTATATAGTAATATATTTTATTTAACATGTCTAGAAGAGTTTTGTATTGAAAATTGAAAACTGAAAAATGCTGGCGCAGCGAATGGGTTATTGTGCCAGTGGACTGATCAGAGAGTGGAACGAGCCACAGCAATTATTGAACAATGGCAATTAAAGGATTAAAATTGTGGTAAAGGCCCTTTATTCGTTTTCCAGTGATAGGTTTTATTAAAGGAAGTCTCTGCATGTTGTTATATTTTATAAACCAATGAAAAAATTGAATGGTATGAAATGCGTTGCTTGAAATTATCTGGTGGTTTCAGACACAAATTGAGTTATTGTGGGCTATAATTAAATTTCATTAATTGAGGTAACATTTGGAGATTTTGTAGGGAAGAACAAAATAGGAATTATGCATTTTTAATTGCTGGGAGGTAGCTGCATGAATTGCGTGAATTTGCCGAAATGGGTGTTTTCTTGAAAGTGTAAAGCAAATAAGTATAAATATTCAGTTATTGGTCAATTATGCATGTGGTTTTCGTCTGCATGATAACTATCAACCTTCAAATATTCACTACAGGAATTTAAAATGTTGGTAGTACATTTGCAAAAGTGCATACAAAATCGATAATGTCTTTCCTTACCGAAATCTTATGTGTGCATCATGGCTGATGCAACAAAACTATGGGAAAATTTACCATTTCAATAATTTCATTACACATTTGATGTATAGTTTAAATGTGTTAGTTTAGTTTAATTAATTTTATACGAAAGTGCAAAATAATGAAATCAAAATTGGTGAATTACACGGTTATATATAGAGTAGAATATTATGTGACATAAATTGCATTAGCTTCAAGACTTTGCACTGATTGATTTCTGATTTTGTCTTGTCACCAGTGATGAATGTTGGTGTTCGGAGATTTGATCCATTAATTATATATAGTGCTGTTGGCGTTATAATTATCGTTATGGGGCATTGGCCCTACATTATGAATGCTGCAACTCTGCCTTGTGTTCAATATGTTAGTAATATGTAACGTTTATGGGTAATAAAAGTTTTCATTAATATGATTAATTGTTTGCAGATTTATTTTGCAACCGATAACCTGTACTTTGTGCATTAGTTGCTTGCACTTAAATCCGATACATGTATGCATGGGTTTAATTGCTGTAATTATTTTCGGATCACCTTCATTATTTTAGTACAAGTGTGCTTATGGCTGAAACTGCATTGAAAGCCAATAGGTGGCTTTGCTATGTAACTTGGTCTCTCAACTGCATGTGCAGATTCTAACTAGGACCATATTACATAGTGGTGCCATCTGTTGCAGACTTTGTGTACTAATCCAAGTAGCATTACAGCAATATTAGATCATATTTTGCCTTTTTTAGTAAGTTGTGATCACAGATCATTGTACAATTGTGGTAACAAAATTTGTCACATCCCATTTGAGTTGTGGCACTGTGCCAGTTATGGTCACAGGTGGAAGTTATTACTATGTAATATATGTAAGTCATGGAAGTTAATTTATTCTGAAAAAATACATGCTAAATTAAAGCATTTATAAACTTCTGCAGGAGTTTACAGCTAATACACTATGTTCAATAGTAAGAAGGGATTAACATAGCATACTGAGGGTGTTATGTCATTCCAATTACAAGGTCGAATACCTCTCCACTTTGCTACTAAGACCTTAATCCGTTAATTGGACAGGTCTACGTCCTTCTGTTCCTGTATTCCTTATATATGAGTTAACCCCTTCTTATACTTATACAAAGTTCGGTTTGATGTGCCACAGAAGACGTGTGCCATATGAAGTTCTACTAACAAAGTTTTGTTTTGTTTTCATTAGACATTCACATGCACGATATGGCAAACTCATGCCCTTTAAAATAAATTTTGAAATTGAAGTACAGGGTGCGGCAGTCAAACTTCCTTTTTTAAGAGGCTCGTGTGGTGAGAGCGTGTGTTTTGATCTACACACTGGGAAATTTGGTTACTATGCAGTATTGGACCGGTGAACAACGAGATTTCACTGTTATAAAGCATTTTACCTACATGTACTGCAACGTTTAAGTGAGAGCTTCTGTTCGAGAATCATAATCACAAAAAATGTAAAAACAATTTATTTTGTTAAATTATTGCTACAAAGAATCTCAATCCTGCATAGTAACTAAATTTCCCAGTGTGTAGATCATGATGGTCACTACCTGCTCCCCCCAAAACACGCGCTCTCACCACATGAGCCCCTTAAAAAAAAGAAGTTTGGCTGCCACACCCTGTATATGGCATCATAAATAAATGAAACATTATGAATTTTAAAGTTTTAGTTCCTTGCATGATTGATGCACGAATGGTTATCACCTGTATTGGTGCAGATATAACACCAATATTATCCGAATACATATTGTTATAAAAATAATGAATTGATCACTGTTGCAATGCGATATTTCCGCCCCAAGCTTTTGTGTGTGATGTTGGGTGTTCGAAATTTTATTTTGTGCTTTTTAGTGTTTTTTATTAAAAAGATTGTTTTTTAAAAATGTTTTTTTTTATAAATATTTATTTTTAATACGTAGTGAGAAATTGGGGAGTGAATGTCCGAATTCAGACATTGACTTCATTATTTTGCAGTGTTTACCTGCCAAACATTGGCAAATAAAAGTTAGGGAGTGTCGACATAACATAAAGTAAATAAATCTATACTATTGCACTACTGACTGTATACACATAGGGATTAAGTAAAAAATGTCAATGTGGGACTGGGCAGAATCTTGTTTCGTATCGACCGTATTAGATGGAAAACACTGCTAATACAATCCCATGTAAACCGAATAGCCCAGGGATAGCCTTAAGGTAGCTTAATTGTTAGCTTAATTTATTACGTTTGCTCAAGCGTAAGCAAGATGTCGTCCTTCACTTTCTTCGCTCTAGTTTATATAGATCTATAAATAGAGATGTCTCTATTACAGCAGCTTCACAGCAATCGATCCCCCATATATGTTAGTGCATCTGTAATGGTAAAGAATGTGTGGTGTGCATATACTGTACTATATTGTATTCCGTATGCACAACATGATGGTTGGCAACATTGCGGCTTGTTTGAACCTGGAAAACTAGGTGTGCAAATGTTTAGTCTTTGCATTGGGATATTTTTTGTCTTGGGATGTGACGAGCTTTCGTTATTGGCTCCATGATTCAATTAGATATGTGGTGTGGCTGTGTGTATAGGTATACATGTTGCTTGCATGACGTTAAAATGAAGATGTTTGGTATAGCACGTGCTTGGATTTCACAAACACACTTAATGTTTCATCATCTCATATTCGTTTTCACATTCCTATCTATATATATTCACATATATGAAATTATATTTGATAAGATTGCAGTATTTTTATCATTGTCTCCGGATATAAGTGGAATAAACAGCTGCAGCAATGTAGTATGTTATATTGTGAGTTACAAGTATAAAGGAGGACAAAATCAATGTGCAGAATGCTGTAATAGCTCAAATGTACTTTTGCTTGCTCTTCTGAAAGGCCCCACCCAGTAATATTGACTGACTTTGTATAGACATAACCATTGTACCCACCTAGGAAAATGAGTTCTTCACAACAAGGTGAACATCATTTGTAGGCCTGTACAACAAATGAAGTTCAATATTAAAATTTTCCACCTGTAAAATAATCAATGACCATAATTCATTATTTTGTCAACCTAATTTTGTCATATTCAATATTGAGAAGTGATATATGTACTGTAGCCCAACTTGTAGGTTCTTTTAGGCTTTTTAGTCTACTTGTCACTGAATATTTTATTAGTTCCTCTTACCTGAAGAATGATTAAACATGGATGAAAATCTGGATGTAAGAAGAAAAATTCTTGTTAAAAAACATGTAAATTTGTAATATAAAATATCGAGTCCAACTTGTTGTCTATATTGTTCCAAATGACACTTTTTCATATATGCGATAAAAATCAAATTATTTTTCCAATTAAACTGGTGTATGCATGAAATTGCAATAATTAGTATCTGGTTGTCAAGTTCTTGTATTTATTTTTAGCAAAGCTTTCAAAATGGTGGCATAATTAGCAAAAAGACAAGCATTAGCATGACATTAATTTGATTGCAGCATGCACCATGCACTTCAAAAAATCTGCTCCGAAAATTTTCTTCTCCCCAGTGACTCAATGCTTAATTTCTTTTAACCACAACCTCCCCAGTATGCTGTATTATGTATAGGGGAGACCGGGGATGGATGCACCACTGGGTATTATGCACCAGTCGATCTAGCGTTGAAACCACGTTTCTAAAA
>JAQFZQ010003527.1:0-10531 GCA_034696005.1 Glomeris marginata | reverse complement strand
CCAACTATGTGCCAAAGCTACCCATGCTTCGGGATACAGAGTGCCGGGTCCTGACCTAAGTATACTGTGTCCTTGGTCGTAGTTTTTTCCTTCCATTCCCTCGACTCCTCCCTCCTCCGTATTTCTAAAAATGGCGGCGTCCAGAATGGAATGTTTGGCGAAAACGCTGCAAGTTTTCGGCCGTTTTCAAGAAAAACTTGACGGTTTTCTAAGGTAATTCTTATCGAATTTGTAGCGACTGTTGGCGTTGATGAGGAGGGGTAAATAGTAGAACATTTTTGCAGCGTTTTGATGAGAAATTATGCGTTTTGTTTCCGTGAAATTGACATCTGCTCAAGACGTGCACGTGTTTAAAATCGATGTGAAATTGATTAATTAATTATATTTTTACGGGTTGTCATCGTTTTCGTTCCGTTTTTATCGTGTTGTGTGCTTTATACATCACCCAGTTGCAAGATTTCATCTAATTTTGTGTGTAAATCCTTGTATACATAACGATAAATATTCGTCCAAGGATATCCTTGGACGAATATTTGTCATTTATAAATGATAAATCAAGATACGTATTGACATGTTTCAATTTTTCATTATTAAATTCTTTTTAAACTGTGGCATTTTTTTGTGAGATGACAAAATCGCTAATTTTGATTTACAGTTAATTACAAATTGATCTCGTGTAATTTGGAGTAAGAAATGATGGATATTTGCTCATTTTGATTTCTTAGCTTTTAATCGAAAATCTCAAATATCTTTAAATAAATTAAAATACTGTCATGTTTTGATCCAATTATAATTCATGTATTTTATGTTGGCTATTTTTGAATTAATTATTGTAATATATTTGTTAATTTCACATGTAATAATTTATTGGGGTATGACAGATTTTTGCAAAATTGTGAATTTGCTTTACAATTTGATTGGTGTAACCAGTTTTAATTTTCCCCATAAAATGATGGAAATGGTTTTTAATTTTGGCATCCCAGTTTTTAATAAAAATGCAGACATATTTCACAACTTCAAAATAGTGTGTTGACTCCAAAAACGTTTATGTGTTTTATTATATTACATATTTTTATTATGTTACATATTAAAATGTTACTTGTTTAAATAATGATTTTCCATTGTGTTTTATATATTCTGTGCACATATCTTATAATACATTGAAGGATTATGCAAGGTATATTATAGTGACCATATATATCGATTAGAAACTTTTCATTATTCACAACCCAGTGGGTTTGGCTTAATTTTTTGTTTGTACACCAAGTAACAAAAGCTAAAATCTGATATGGTATTTTACTTGAGCTTTAGAAAATTGTAATTTATATATCCCAATGAGCTAAATATAGGTTCCCTTACCTGTGTAGCTACCATGTCACAAATCATTTAGCAGTTTTGTAATCCAGCTTCTTTTGTTGGTCAAACTATACAGAAATTCATTAAAGTATAACATCATTATTCATGCAAGTGTAATATTTATTTTATTAACCATATTGTTCCTATTTGCAACTTCACGCTGACCAAATGCAAATTACAAATGTGAACTGGATATGTGTCAATAATTATGGAATTTGTTTTCAGCAGTTTTCACTAATAATTATTATTATCCCTGAAACACACTGTGGCTTTTTACCATAAAACTATTCTTTGCAGTGATAAAATGTCCATAACTACAATTTAGTGTGGTAGTTATTTTTGGAGGATTTGAAGAAAATGTTTTGTTTTATGGACCGTGTTAACGTGCGAGATGAGAACACATTTTCTGCCAATTTTTATGGTAAATAGTTAAAAATATCAATGAAGTGTTTTTAGATTATGTAAAAACGTAATGTTAAATTGTACAGAACTTGATTTGAAATTGTTTAGAAAATTATAAGGGAACTTTGAAGTTGATGTTGGAAGAGTGAATCGCTAACATTGCGCTTAGGGATTTGCCTAGAACTTGCTTTAATGTTGTGTTGTGTGTCATTTCATTTTTAAGGAGTCAAGATGGAGTGGCTGGAGAACTGAAGGAGTGTACAAAATATTTGTATGACTTGGCGAAGAATTCTGAAGATTACTTAGCTAACCGTTCAAACAGCTTACCGGAACTTATTGTCGAGAAGTTTGACGATGAACAAATCTGGCAGCAGTTAGAAATTCAGAATGAGGAGTGCACACAGAGATTCATTGAAACTGCTGCAAAACTCCTGGCTAGGAAGAATCTTGTGAGTCTCTTGGAAACAGAAGAAGATGAGAACAATGACCGAGAAGATTTCGTGAATCCTGATGCCGCGCAACACGAACAGTTAGCGTTTGACGATTCGGGTTCGGATTCGGAAGACATAGATGAGAAATTGAAGATGCTGTTGCCAAAGAAGGAGAAAAAGAAGAAAAGTGTTAAGAAAAAGCTACCAGCAATAACAAAATCCATAGTAGATGACCGGTTCTTCAAACTGTCGGAGATGGAAAATTTCTTGAACGTTGAGGATGCTCGCGAGGAACGGCGGCGTGAGGACAAAGATGGTGGACATTCCAGTGATTCTGATGGTTCAGAGGAGTCTGTTGATCTTTTTGATCAGGATGAAGATGTGGATGAAGACGAGGAAGATGAAGTACGTTGAATATTTTACGTTTTTAGCGGTTAACGCGTGTCGTTACTCGAAACAACAATGATTTTATTTATAACATGTAATGGAACTTGTATTTTGTCAAGTTATGAAAGAAACATTAAGAAAATGACAGAGTAATGTGTAAAATCTTTGAAATTTGAAGGAAATGTAATGTTTTGGCATGTCATGAAACTCCAGCAGTTGGAGCGTTTTTGCAAAATTTACAGAGAAATTAGTAGTTGCTCTTGGGTATTCAATACTATTTTATCATAAAAAGTTAAAATAAATGTTAGTTTATTTCATCTGGTAATTTACTCATTTAGTAATTCTAATTTCAAAAGAAAAATTTGATTTCATAAAGTCTACTTTTTTAACACGTAGAACAAACAAATTTTCAATTATATCATAGGACATAGTTAGCTAGGTTTTTAGTTATAGAACAATACCATTTTTACTAGGATTATAATTAGGAAGCAGTTAAACTTTTTTTAAAACTTCTATTGCTCAGAGGCCATTTTTAATCATAAAAATATTCAAATGGAATATATAGTTTTAGGAATTATTGCAGGATACAACAGGTAGACCACAAATCAACTTCGCGGATTTCTTCGATCCGCCGAGATCAAATACAGGAGCAAATGTTCATGTTGATCAAAGTGGATCTGAAGATGATGCTGATGCTGCTGATGATGAAGATGAGGATGAATTGGAGGAGATAGAAGAAGAAGAAGGGTAAGAATTTGTATTATATCTCGGTTTCAATTGCGTGTCGCGCGAACATTGAAAATATGCGAATCATTGCCGTAAGAGAAAACACACATCAACCTGTTGGAATAAACATTATAATTGCATCTGCATTGTGTAGTTTAACATGCTTATTTACTGGTATACAAGGCTTTATCCAGGTATATTGAATGGAAGATACGTGGCAAGTTTTGAATTTGAGTTTCTCGGCGTAACTACTTTAATTAAGCTGCCAACCTGTCTTTTGTGGTTCCATCACCGCATGATTAATTACAGGCCAGCAATCTTTTGAAAGTTATCTCATCTTGACGTTGCCGTCTTTGTGAAAATTAGATAAGTGACACCTAGCGGTGGCGGGTTACGACATGGCACAGGTTCCCGTAGCACGTAACACGTGTGACGACCGTAATTAGTGGCCCATTTGCAAGAAATTTGCATTTTGTCCTTCTTAAAGACAACCTTAGTATCTGCATATTCCATTTTTTCGGTCTGGGGATTCTCTACTTGCAACAGGATTATCGACATGATCATTTTTAGGATGCCGCGCGCTATGAATTATGCATGCGCGTGTACGTGATGAAGGTGTATTCTGCGGAAATCAATATGCAATGGTTCAATTTGGTGGTGGAGTGGATCCATTGACAGTTGGATTATTGTATGGACTGTATAAACGTAGGGTTTAATTCTGTGGTTATATTTGCAAAATTACAGGGATTTTGACACGCGTGACGTGAGTGACGGTGAGGGATCGTCGGAGGAAAAGCAAAAGGCTGCGCTAAGTGAAAGTGATGATAGTGAGAAAGAAGAGCTTCATGATGAAATTAAGTCTGCATTTGAGAAAAGACAGGATAAGGTAAGAAGATCATGGTTACTTTTGTTATAGTATTGCTTGTGATGCGTGGATTTTAATACGCCGCGGTACATTGATCACGGAGAGATTTTCCTATGAAGGCATTTTAAGTCATGAGATTATGGTACTTGTGTAAAGGGTTATTACTGAGTTGGGAAGTCAGGGAAATTAAAGGTGAACTGACAAGATTTTCAACATACCCTGAAAAAACTAGCACTTGATTTCCGCTAATTTAGGAACATTGTCTGAAAATTTGAGGCCATTTGAAGCATTATTGCCACAGGTATGAATTATTTAGTTGAATCATATCTGTGGAGTGTACTAAGCAGTATATTGTGAGATCTTGGATATAACCCGAATGATAGCAGTGTGGCCCTTTTAAAATATTTTCTGGATTGCGAGCATTGTTTCGTACTATTGTCGTTCGGCATCAATGCCCAGAATTAATCTGCAACTCTTACGCCGCTTCACTTCAACCCGTTGACCCATGCTAAAACATTTATATATAGTTGAAGGGTTTTCAAACAATAAGGCGTTTCTGCATAGACTTTAATAATTGAGAGCTCTCAGAAAGGAAGATATGAGTTGGTTGCGCGTACGTTAAGAGTGAAATAACTAATATGTAAGTCGGTTGGCTAGTAATGATGCACAACAGCTGCTTGGAAATGAGATGCAGATTTCAGTGCAGGACAGCTTCATTAATCATGCCACCCTTTTAAATCTCCATTAGGAAATTTGCCTTCACTTCATTCTGTTCTTCTTCCCTATTCATTCTCTCGCAAGTTCTCCTCGCGCGGCGCTTGTCTAACTTGAACAGGTCAAGAAAGCGTATACCGTGACATGGAAGAGGTTGATGAAATGATCCAATATGTCAATGTCTCTTCCTCTTAATGAAATAAAACTAAATATGATACTTAGTAAGAATCATTTTATTAAAATTTCTAACTTGAAAATTGGTTGAACTTTAGAAGTTTGGCGCACGCGTACCTCCAGAAGAAACAGACTTAATTATTTCAACTGACAGCTCCATATTTCTAAAAGAGACAGTAGACACTAAATATACTTACATTTTATCAAGTAATTTATTAATTTACATTTTGCATGCTAAATCTGATTTGTGAACGTGCGGAATGTCAAAATCTGCTGGTATTTGTTTTGAATTAGATACAATGAATATTAACTGGTAGTGATTAAGTTATATGTAGATTAATCTAAAATATTTATCTAATGCTGGTTTCAGTCTTAGTTATTGTTTAGTTGGACTTAAATAAGTGTTCAATGAAGAAGTTGCTCTACTATTGCGGTGTGAGTTGTGGCCATTGGGCAACTTTTTATTTAAGTGTTTTGAAGAACATGCTCCAACAATAACCTCAAACTCTGAGTACCGAGTTCATACTACTGAGTAGAATCTCTGGAGCACTTGCTTATTTTTCATTCAACATGCCCATTGCTTGAGATGATGCGGAGTATGCGATGAACAGTTACCATTTTTTTTTATTTCTTATTACAAAATATTCATTTAATTAGTAATCGCAATGTTCTTATGTTGTAAGTGTGATGTTTAATTAGTAATAACTATTACTTGCTAGGCTCTAATAATTTTGATGGTTAGTAAGTATGCAGTGATGCTGGTCTTTTTGGAGGGAAAGTTGCTGAAAATTGACAATATTTTGTCCGCAACTGCTATTTTAATTTGAACAGCAATGTTGACATTGACTGGAAGGCAATCTTGCAAATTGGAATGTTTGTGACATGCAATTGCTGCCAATGTGCCACAAGCAAATAATTTTGCAAATGTGAATGCTACGTTGACGCATATTTTTAATTTCGACTCGCCAACCTTCATTTCCTTGTTTTATTGACCGCTTGGATGATGTGTTGCTTTGCGCTCTGGCGATTTAGGGCCTGAATTTTGTTAATTAAGCCAGTATTAATTGATAGTGGTGGTGTTAATTAAAGAGCCATTGCTGCTGTAGGCCTACTTTTGAAAGGCCGCGATGACAAAGTATTGCACGCGTGGCTTATATCCAATTTTTCTAGAAAGTAACACAGACTTGGGATTAATGGTCTTCCCTTTATCCGTGTTCATTTTAACCACTCTTTTAATGTGGTTTGTGTGATTTGTTGGAAGAAACATTTAAATTAAAGTCTGCGTAAATGCCGGTTATTTGCGGAGTTAGAAATTGCGGATTGTCTCGCGAAGAAGAACAATTGCAGATGTTTGTAAATTGGCATTGCAATTGCTGTATGATGTTTAGGATTAATAACTTGATTGCAATTTCTAATCAATTATGGTTAGTGGTGATAAAGTTATTTATTCTGAGTGATGTACGTTGAGATCCGAGAACGCAAATCTTTGTTTTACCATTGCGTATTTAAAGAAAAGGTAATTTGGCAATAAAGTGAGTTAACTAATTTAAAATCACTTGTAATTTTGTGCTAGAAACAAGAATCTTGTAATGATAAACAGAAGGATTTATAATTTATCGGTTAATTTTACACGTAGAACGCGGCGCGTACACGTAACGTACGTGTACATGTGATACGCGTACCGGTTATGTTAGGGCAAAATGGTACTGGAGTCGTAAGGATTTCAGGGAAGTTAATGCCTTTCGAAATGGGGTATTTGGTAGGTTATGATGACCAAGGCATTTGAAAGCTTTTGATTTGACTCCCTTCCGCGCTGATTTATACCTAGCAAAGCCATTTGGACCGTCTGGGTCTCTTTACGCAGACTTTTCTCTTTTAACTTGTAGTATTACTTTTCCCTTTTGCTTCTTGCCTTTTGCCAACTGTGTATGTGCTTTTCATCCACAAAGTCCGATTTTATTCACGAATTTGCACACTATGGCTTTGCGCGCATATTTGGCGTAACGCGCCAAATGTCTTCTTCGCGAAGCACGAATATAAGAAGCTTTATCGGTGCACACTCTAGATTGAGTCGCATAAATCTCACCAAATATCCCATGTTCAAAGCCCTTGGCTTGGCTTGTTTGCCTTTTTTCTTCTTCCCCACTTTTTGAGCCCTTTTCTCGAATTGGACGCGTATTACGTATTTGCGTAGGAATACGACAAGGTAAAGTCTTAAACGGACTTGGATACATTCCTGATTGACTGTATTCCCTTGTTACCAATGATTTCAAGACAGTAAAGTCTCCTATAACAATCAATCCCAAATTGGTCGAGGTTTTAGATCAACAGCGCTTTTTCGGTGCGCCATCTTGCGTCGGATGCGAGAAGCGTTTTAAGATTGCTTTGGGTTTTAGGCTATCTGTCATAATTATGAAGGGTAGTTAGATTAAGATATAGTATGTGGGGAATAATGTTGATTTCTTTGGAGATAATTGCATTATTGCTGCAGATGTTCTGCAGGTACTTAACCGTATCGCGTGTCATTTTCAATATTCTCCAACAATTTCTCTAATATTGTTTAAATTATACTGTAAATACATGGAAATTTTTGTTTGGGTTTGAAAGCATAAGTGCCAATAACTTATTATTTCCTAATTTCATCAGAAAATTTGTTTTGATAACTTGCTTTCTTCACTCGGTTTTTCTCGGTAAAATTTTAGGGTACCTTACGCAAAACGAGGTTTACTTGTAATTTACTGAATGTAGTGTGTTGTTATGTACTTTATGTTGATGTTGAAATGTTGCATTTTGCAGATCAAGAAACTTGTGCAGAGCATGGAAGAAGACAACTTAGCAGATAAGCCTTGGCAGTTAAAAGGCGAAATCTTGGGACATGCCCGGCCCGAGAATAGCTTGCTTCAAGAACATCTGCAGTTTGAGCACATGAGCAGACCAGGTAATAATGGCCAGCAAATCCTATTCAAGACACATTCCCATTCAGACGTTCACATCTCGATCTGGGCTCACACTGAGATTACGAACACCACTTCGCATCATTTGATTCCGATTGGCAAATTTATCGCTTGAATGTGTGCCTTTTCCCTATCTCTTTTTTAACCCTCTTGTCGTTTAGGTATTTGACACAGAATTAAGTACGAATGTCAGCTCATTTTCAAGAGTACAAGCCCCTTTTTCGTTCAGATTGCGATTATGATTTATAGCGAAGGATTATTTTGCCGGTTGCATGTCACGACTCGGAAATCCGTTTTCACTTCGCTCCGCGAACCGTCGCGGCTCCACTTCGGATCTAGCTCCAGTATTTTGAGTATTTTGGCCCCTGACCTTTTTTCCTAAGCATTGATTGTTAGAAAGATGAAGACAAAAAGGGGTTTTGGTGGATTGGAAGCGTGCCGCGGCGTAAAGTTTTCCTCGACGCAGTATTGATTTGACGTTTCTTAGGTTCGCGCGGTGGTCATGATGGCTTCAGTCGTCAATGAGTTTCATTTTGAAAACGGCATTTTCCCTTTTTCTGTGTGTGTATATATCCAGTTCAATAGTACTATAAGCTTTCTAGCCGTGTCATTTTTCTTTGCAGATTTATCCGATAAGGAAAGGTTTGCGTCGCGGTTGCAAAGATGGTTTCATTTCAGTCAAATTCTTCTTGTTATTTGGTTTTTTATGAGGAAAACATGGCAACGTTAATAGTTAAATGTTACATTAAGTAATTAATGTTTTGTTTCCAGATATAATTATACAATTTTAACAGTTTGTGGTTTTTCAAGGAGTTTGAACATGACGAGAACTGAAAAGTTGCCGTTACGTGAACTCTGTCAGCTTTATCAATTTATGCAATCTTTCATATACTGTAATTAATCTCCATGTATGGAAATGAAGCTTGCAAGAAGATAATTAGTATTTGTTTAGGAAATTATAATAAAAAGGTTTAGGGAATTTTGGCGAAAAGTCGGGGAATCGTATCGCATGACTTTAGTAGATAAACCATGGAATTTCTACTTCCTTATATTCCCTATAATAAAAGTTATAATTAATAAGGCAATTTCCCTGTGACTTAGGGCATTCAATTGCATATCTAAAGCAGCATTATTTTAATTTAGTACTTTTAAATATTACAAAAATTGAATCATGACACACGCATTTTCATGTTGTGAGGTATTACAAATAATGCTATGCCTATAATATACAAATAAGACAATCAATCTAAATCTGTTCTGTATATTTTCTATTAAATGTTAGCATGAAATGGTGGTGTTAGCTTTGCTGCATTATTTCTAGATCACAAAGTTTGAATAGCCGTGTCATGTTCATTTACGTACATACTACGAATGAATTCTAAAAAATAACCTATTGGTGTATGAACTTGGATTTTGTTATTAAAATCATTCTCTGTATATAGTAGAAAAATGCGTTTGAAACGGGTGGAAATACATAATATTGGAAAGTGATTGCGCGAAGCACCGTGACGCGACAATCAGTTGGCAGCGCAACTTTTCTGTAATGCATTTTATTTTATCTGTATTTCAGAGTGAGTCTGTGCACGAAATGTGGCCCTGCTGCTGCTGCAATTGTCATTTTTACGACGCCAGTTTGCATTTCTTTTTTCCCTTTTCTTCCAACTTTGCAGATTGGCTGGCGCAATAAAGCGATGCGAAAAAGACTCGTCGATGGAACTGATCACAGCCCCAGTTATACTTTTTGATAACCACCTCCCACCCAAACGTTAAATTGTTTCCAACCTGAGCTTGTCGTTGGCATGCAGTCATCTTGCATTGATTGCTGGAATCAATGACAGACATTTCTTTCTGCTTTTTAGACCTCTTCTGGACAGAAGCCAAACTGTAAGGCGAACGCGAGCTTTCTCGCCGCGCCGCGGAGGCCCACTGAAAATTCATGCTGTTTGTCCACTTTCAATTTGCTTTATTCTTTCCTTCTTTCTTGCTTTCTTTTTAGATGTGTTCGTTTGATACATTAAATGTAACGGAAGTGACTTTCCTTTTCCAGATTCCCAGATTCATATCCGCCAACGTGGCTCGCGCGGGCTGTTTTCTCCGTTGCGCCGTTAACTTTTCTTGTTGCTCGGTTTGATCCCAACCATCGATCCATTCCTCTGTATTTGGCTTATTGCTTTATACACGTACGGTAAAACCTGTCTAAATTGAACCCTAGCCATCTTGAACGAATTCCTGTGCACCCGATGAATCCCGTTAACTTGGTAAATTGAGATCTGCTTCTATAAGTAGAGTTTGAATCTCGAATGGATGTTCATATTAACAGATTCATATAAAAAGTGAAATGTATACTAAAGTGCATATGTAATAGTGTAATGTAGCATGTTTATAACACAATTAACCCTGTCAAGTTGACCATCTGACAATAGTTGACTGCTTTTTGTGGAACCGAGAGAGTCGTTCAAGGGAGGTATGGTTACCGGTATATCGGTCACTGGTTAGACCCCACCTTGAATATTGTGTGCAGG
>JAQFZQ010003526.1:0-10533 GCA_034696005.1 Glomeris marginata | reverse complement strand
CATCACCATCATGATTTGTGATGGTCCACCACACCGTGCGTGATGGTCCATCACACTACTTTATGATGGTAATGGGGACCATCACAAAATTTATTATGTGTGTGACGGTCCATCACAAAATTTATGATGTGTGTGACGGTCCATCACAAAATTTCTGATGTGTTTCTTAATCTGTCAGAAATTTTGTGATGGGTGTGATGTAGGGGAGGGAGGCTGCTCTGCACTTTACTGGGAAGCCTATCGTTTGAGTTATCCACTATCCTTTGAGCTGTCATTGTACACTCTGTCCACACTTCCTCTGGTGTTGCGGATCAGTACTGCTGCTGCATGTATCCAAGACACAATATGCTTGCGCTTCACGGTTGCCCGTAGCGCGGTTCGGTGACATTTCCAGACGTATGGGTTGATTAGCAATATTTCATCTACCATAGCCCTTCTACAACTCCTATGAGTTTGTAATATGTATTCATTAACGCCCCTTGTATAGTATATACTACAGACAATCCATCCTTTCAAATCCAGTTCCATCCACTTATTGCTCCTGTCAGAAAATAGCAATAAAAGTGAATTTAATCGTTAAATTTACTTATGCACCATTAACCACATTGACAAGATTGTGAGTTCGTATTTGGCACCTTACACAGTATACAATATTATTAATTAACATGATTGTGCACAATTTGGATGGAAATGTGACAATCGACGACAATATAGGTGTAAAATGCTATAGAAACCGGCAGGTAAGTCATAATGAACATTACAAGTGTCCAAATGAATGATGTAATGAAGTTATTAATAAAATGGCGGTGATCATAATCAAGGTTTCAAGACAGCAATATTGCATACCTTAAAATCTCAATTATAATACGCATTCCTTGTATAAATTTCATCAATTTTTATCATTTAGATTTGTTATCAGACATGCAGGAATTGTACATTTTTATCGTTGCAAATGGAATTCACAAATGCTTTTATGCAAATATGATTTCACCCCATTTTTGAAGAAACAATAAACACGGGTCTCACAACAATGTCAGTACTACAATGAAATAATACAATCATTCACAGAGTATACATCACAATTATAGAAATTCTAGGAATTTCCCATTTTTCTCTTCAATCTATTCAATATTCGCTTGCAAAAAACACCACACATCATTTGCAAAAATTTTGTTTCATAAACTGTGAAGTGTCCATAAGATAGTATAACTCCACTTCCACAAGTATACTGTATGTGTACAGGAAAAAGCAGCAATGATGTTGTGAAAATAATAGAAATTATTGTCAAGCAATTATTATTTTACAACTGACAAAGTAACAAATGAATGCATTGTATATACGAGGGCAATCCGGAAAGTAATGACCGTTTTATATTTTAAAATACACTGCTGTTGTTATCTTAAATGTTACATAACAATGTTTAGCACACAGTTTAAAGTATTCTTTTTTAAATTATTACCCTACAATAAGTGAAATAAAAAACGGTCATTACTTTCCGAATAGCTATATACTATATACTGAAAACTAATTTGCAACTTTGATTGAAATAAATGGCAAATTGGTCCCAACATATATATTTATATAAGTACTTCAGGAATTGTTAATTTAAATCCCTGGTAGTTAAATGATAAGTAACATTATAGTACTTGTTCATGATCTCAACTGCCTGCACTCGGGTACTTGCATAGTTCTGCAGATATATATATATATATTGAGCATTCTATAATTTCTACAATAACGGCAACATGGCTTCACAAGAAAAAACCCACTTGAATGTCAAAATTAATAAGAATTCACTCGCTCATTTTAGGTTATATGGAAGCCGAATTTAAATGCAATTAAAAAAAACTGAGCCTGTGTGGTCAGGTACTTTAGGGCTCCATTATCATATTCTACACTGATAATTGCACACAGTAAAGTTTAACTTACTTATTAACGACACCTTGTAATAACAACTGTCTCCAACATATTGCACAAATGCAGTTTGCTAAGCCAACAATCCAATGAATGTCAAAAAGTTGAGGAAAAATCAGTTTTGTGCAATAGAACATATTTTTAAGTTATGGAAGCATGCTGTCAATACATGCCAAAACAATGACAACTGCAATGCACTAAGAAATACCAGCAAAAAGGTGGCACAACTTTCTACATGTCCAAATTCCAACAAGGTCGAAAGGAACCCAATAGATACCACTTTCTGTTCAATCTGTATTGAAATCCATTAATAATCTTTAAATTAAAAAAAAAATATATTTTTATACAGTATTTTTCTTCCATATCAGTTAAAACCACTTCTCGTTGGGAATTGGAGTTTTCCCAAAATGAACTGCTGTTGGTTCAACAATAACATTTTGTTTAGACCTATAGAATATCAGCCTTATCCACTTTTGACATCATCAACGATTGTACTGCAACACCTGTGAAACTTCTGTTTAATAAAGAGGATTATCTGTTATTTTGCAAAGTTGTGGTATTATTGGATTACTGACTGGCCTATTATAAACAATTGCTTTGAAATGTGTAAATCCAAAATCTGGCTGGCAATAGGTTGTGAACGAAAGCAGTGGATATTTTTAGTCAACTCCGCCTCCCTTATAAGGGAGACGGAATATATATATTCAACTATTGAAGTAAGTCTATACAAAATTCTTTGTCTATCACTGCAAATATCCACTAAAACATTTTCATGCAACCAAAAAACGAGAAAATGTTACTAGGCTTTGGAATATTTGTTCATACTTATTGAACTTGCGTGTTAACCCGTGATATCTTATTTAAACATAGCTTGATGCTATCACAAATGATGAAGAGTATCATAAGCATGACATTTTTACATGCCAGCAATTTCCTGTTATTTTTGTAAAGTAATAAATAACATCCACTGTTAAAAAATTCACTGAATATACAATTAATACAAAATGCTATTTATGAAATCAGTGTATCAAAATTAAAAAGAAGCCCTGTTACTGTTTTAACTTACAGGTTTAAATACCAGGATACAAAAAAAAATCACCCGTATGAAAATTGCACAACACTGGGTCAATATACATTTTAGTTCGAAAAAAAAAATTCATCTGAAAAAGAAAAAATAAAATAAAATAAGTTTGGTTTAAATTCACCTTCCTGAGTGGCCGAGCAAACAAACTTCAACTGGAACAGACCCACGTCTTTTAACTTCGACTATCCTTTTACCGGAAGAGACTGCCACAAGAGGCCAAAGCCCTCCAGGGTCCAGGAACGCCGCGTCGAAGGACCACGCTTGCCGGACAAGTACGGCACAATTTCCTCTTCGATGGTTTCCATTGGAGTTATTCGCTTTTGGGAAGATCACATCATCACCAGATCCAGGTAGATCAGGGGGCATGGAGAAACGTCTGCAAATGGACACCAGGCGATCGCCATCTTCCAATGTCTTTGGAACGGTGGGCTCGAATGGAAGCGAAGCCCTCCGCGGAGTTCCTTGGCAAACATGATGTTCCTCATGAGGTGAATCTGAATCCGGAAGGAAAAGTAACGTTTCTTTTCTTGTGTCTGAGACTCTCAAAGGCCAATTGAGCCGAGCCTGGTCCTCGTACCAGTCCCTTCAAGAATATATATCCAATCCACCAATGTGATTGGCATGTAGTACAACGATGCGAAAGATAAGTTGGAATTATACACGTGCATTTTATTAGTGAAATAGTGTGGAACAAATCAGTGGAATATATTATATAATAATCGATTCTAGTGAATATTGAAAATATGTATAATAGAAAGAATTTGAATTTGGGATCATGCAATAATTAATTAACTATAAAAACACTTATAATATCAATTTAATGGAAACATACAGAGTACTTATGTTGATCAACAAGAGAAACTCGATTATAAATTATTATAGTATCCAGATTAAAGCAGTCATTAATATAGATATAACTACAGGTTTATGAGACATAACTTACTACACGTGTACACATTTCTCGTAGCATAAAACTCATAAAATATATTAAATAAAATACGGATTTTTTGAAAACAGCACCTGTTTTTTTAGTTGCAAAGGGATTCTAAATATATTAAATAGTTATGCAATTGCAATTTGGACATATAAAACATTTATTTTCCCAAAATCTGTCAAACATTTTCAACATTTCCCAATTATATTCCAAACTGTATTTTATATTTACCAGTATAACAATATTAATTACATTTTTAATGTAAAGAAGTTAAATATCTTCGAATCCACATATTTTCCCATTAAAATTACCTGGGATTGTCATTAAACTTTTGCCATAAAATATTTTAATCTGTTCTAAAATCAGTAACAGGAAATATAATATACCTTGGAGGTTATTATACAAGTACTATCTCCAAATTAACTCAACCCTTATGATTATCGGGCGATATCTCGAAATTCCCTGAAGATTCCCCCGGTGTTCCATGTTTATACCAGGTGCTAAACACTCTCAAAAATTGTGTAGAAAAAACGGTATAGATATTGGAAAATGACAAAAAACAATGCAAACCAATTCCAAATGATATTATGGGCAAGTGACATTTAGCTTAACGACTCGAATGT
This sequence comes from Glomeris marginata, assembly GCA_034696005.1. Taxonomy (NCBI): domain Eukaryota; kingdom Metazoa; phylum Arthropoda; class Diplopoda; order Glomerida; family Glomeridae; genus Glomeris; species Glomeris marginata. The sequence goes on along the minus strand of JAQFZQ010003526.1, from coordinate 5,978 downwards.
GGCGGTGAAACTTATAATACCATGTGGTAAAAAATAATAATGAGAAGACAAAAAATTTGATCACAAATGGAGGAACGGTACGAGGACTGGAATTAATGACCAACACATGTACCCAGAGCCTCGCTTAGCCCGAGATCTACAGGCAAAGAATCCCTTCGTCTCATCTCGGCTCCGCAACCACCCGCTCGCATCCCCAGCGCAAACACCTCCTCTTTGAGCATCCCAACTGGGGCTGAGCAACGCCGATGAGACAACCTGTTCAGTCCCTGAAATCCAACACAACATACCCGTTTTTACTATATTCATATGTAATTAAAATTTTGGGGCATCGTAACGCAAATCTGTGCCTTAAGATGATGCTTCAACTTTCGTTGCAGATGGGGAAAAAAGTGTTACTTGACAAGCGACATCTAACGACACCGATTGGCATTCAGAATCTGTCTCAACTACACCACTCACCTGAGGTCTTCCCTTGACATAAATTCCCGATGCAGCAGACTTGTTGTTTTTGAGCATAAGAAACGCCAGCACAGCTGGATCTGCATTTTCTTTCTCATCTTCCTCCTCCGCTTCAACTTCACTCTGATCTGCACTGCAGTAATAACTATCCCTGGCTACCCCAATATCTAAAGCAACGCTGGCCCTCCTTTGTCTTACGGCACCTTCAATACTGTTCTTCAGCTTGGCACTACAAAGCAGCTGCGGACTGCGCGGACCAACTTCCACGTCACTGTCCGTTGCCTCGGGAGTACCACAACCATTCTTGCATTCCTTCTTTTGGCCTTCATCCGCAGATTCCTGCTCCTCTTCTTGTTCTTGTTCCTCGGAGGACTTTACCAGCTCACTGACGGCAACTTGCCGAAGGAGTCGCGGAGCAGATCCGGCCGGTGGGTAAGTGAATTGTTTGAAAAGGGAACGTTTAGTGACATCGGACAGACTTCGTGATTCTGACGATGAAAACATGAGAGATAGTCGAGCAGGGTCACCACCCAGGGCAGTTATGCGAGTATCCCTTTGAAGGTTGCCAGCTGATGCTGCCATCGGCACAACAGCCTCGGTGCGCACAGCAGTGTAAGGCAGCATTCTGGGAACACTCAAAGGTACACTGTGTCTTCTGCGGTTCAAATGATCAACTCGGCTGAGAGCAGCAGTAACTGTCCTTTCCAAAGCCCTTCGTTGTTCTTCTTTCCTGTCTTCCTCCTCTTCGTTGTCTTCTTTAGACAAGACAGCAGGCATCTGAGATCCACCAACTATAACAGATTTTGCGAGATCCAAGTCTTCATCGCTCACCAATTTTTCCCATTTGCACTAAAAAGGCAAGGTAACAATATCATTATATATGCTCCTCCAGGGTGTCCTCCACCATCAGGTCTACAATTGAACGGTCAAATTGAAAGCATCCAAACTGTAAGAGAATTTCCCCTTTCATTGTATTTGATTCGTACTTTTAATCACTATTATCAATGAATGGAGTAGATTTCTTTCAAGCCATATAATAATAATAGTACATAATAATAATAATCCTGTTGCTAACGGGTCCTCTACACAAGCATTGTGTCTTAACTCGGGGGCATCATCCTAACCTATTCCTTATACCTCGCAAGCAAGTGTCCTAACCCGTAGCCCATAAACCCATACGGGTTGCAACACAATGGATTCAAAAAGTTACAATCAACATTAGGGAAACCTAAAAGTATGCATGCAAATTACTTACAATAAACGCAACTTTCCCTTCAAAACAGCTAACAAATCATTTAAAAAAGTTTGAAATGACCGATTTAGTTACCTGGTTATTCCTGAGATACTGCAAAAGGGACTTTGATAACGGTGTCTGCAAAAAGTTATTCCACTCTTCAAAAAGTGGGGCAACCACAAAACGAAAGAAACCTACAAACAATATACCAATAATTAATCCATCTCATAATATTTGCTATGACAAAGCCTGACACAAAATATCACAAACCAGCTTGGATTTTGGCAATGGTAGTACATTTTCGATCACACATGGCAGTCACAGGCAGATTTAGCTGCTTCTCAAAGTCACCTAAAAATTCCGAACTGAATTAGAAATTTGGCAAATGATTTGCAATGTGTGCAATGCAAAGTACGTGCCTTGGCGGAAGAACTCTTCACATATTCGTAGACTCCACTTGCTGCTGATTGCCCACGGTCTGCATGGATTACAAATGTCGGCACACTTCAATGCGATCTGCAACACAAGCAAGTCAGCATTGCCATTGTTACACACAATGAACGAATAATTTTTCACTGACTTGCAAAACAAAGTGCCGATAGTTTTCCATCTCCAGATCCAAAGTATGAGACTCCATGTAATTCTGGGTGGAAATAATGCCGATTTTATTTGCTCTTCAGCATTAAATTGGTTAAAAATTGCAAATTTACCCTGAAACGAGCGAGGAACTCTTGCTGCCGAGTTATGTCGGTTGCTAAAATGAGCGAACGGATTTGAAATCCAATATCCTCCCTATATGTCAAAGCAAAATATGTATATTTTAAAATACTAACAACTTTCCCATTTTTAAACATAATACTATGAATACGCAAAGTTGTGACAAAAGTTTTTGCAATTTTTCAAGCAAAATACTATTTGTAATCTACATAAACATCAATTCACAAACCTTAACAATCATTATTAAAATTAGACATACACAATTTTGAATATGTATAGTACTAAACGTTGTTTAGTAACAACTAGTAATAACTAACTCATTACATTGTATAATGTAATTATTATACACCATGTCACAAAATAATGCTAACACCCCATGATTGGTTGATGTATACTTTATAGTGAGACATTGTTTGCACATGTTATTGTATACGACAAAGGATGTGAAAGTGTGCAAAGAATCATAAATATTAAATAACCCATTTCAAAACAGTGAATTATAACAGCTAAAAAGTGTTTGAATACACTAACACAAAGACCCGAGTGCTGTCAGTAAACTTTGTGTATAGACTGTAAGTGAAGTTTCTAAAATGCAAAGACGTTGAAAGCTTGAATGATCGAGGATGAAAGTCTCTTGGGACCATAGCGCACAATATGCTAATGAAAGGTGATAATTTTAGGGAGGAAGAAGTGCAAGACACAATCAATGAGATGAATGCATACTACATTGCAATTCAAGTCCAACAGTGATGCATTGCACACAAGAGTTGCACACGAGTTTGGAGAAGGAATTCAAAACAATTATGGCCACACTAGCATTACATGCATGTGTCATCTTGTGCAAAGCCAAATGGGTATATATTAAGAGCAGACGACAAGTTGGTGGATCAATTTTGACATGCCATGCTTTCGGATTTAATGCAAAGACAGATTTGTGTGCACATAAAAGGCAGATTAAGCTCGGAATTATCATTCAAATCAATGCTTCTATGCCAAGAAACCCCATTAGGAATATTAAACGACCAATCGCAATACTATATATGTATGCATGACAATTCAAACATCAAAATGATCGAGGATTACAAAGTAGGTACGTATCTTGATTATGCGCTATGTAAATCATGCAAAGGCTTGGGGATTTATTTAAAATGAAGCACACAAAAACACACTGAACACACTAGTTCAATTAGACATACAAAATCTTGGGAATTTTGATTACCAATTTCAATAAGTCAAGTACATTTTTCAATATTTTCTGCATTTCAATAAGTTCCAGATAACATTGCATCTTTACGAATGCATTTACTGAATTGAATTGCATAAAAACTAGTAAAACTACCTTAACCTAAACTAATAAACCAAGTTAATCTACCCTATCCAGCATTACTTCAGCAATCCAAATTGTAGTTTGAATCTCATCCAATAGACATGACAATCACCTGAGTTAATGCACGTAGGTCTATATAAATGTCATTTCCTTAATAATATATTAATAAAAAAGGAGCTCACCAAACTTTCTTCCCCAAATGACTGAATACTTCTGACTGAACGAGACACCCAATAGCACTCCTCCAATGATGATTCTCGAGCACCGATGAATTCTACGCACATCGTATAACAAAGTTCCACTGGCTCAAACACATCACTCAAGCCAAATTACATTTCATCAACATCATTAACCCACCTTGTACAATGAAGCTAAGTGGTTGGAAGTAGCAATAAGGAAAGGTTGATTAACACCGGGGTGGTCTAAATCATGGGTTACAGCTGCCAGCAATGAAGTCATGATTTCCAATGGAGTGAGATTTTCTTTGATCTACACAACATAAAGTCAAAACACTTGCTATAGATACAATCGCATTGGATGAAATGTCAAGAGTTTTTATGCTTCTATTCAATCAATGTACCCGCTTTTCGCGTAGGAAGCAGTGCATGGCTTGCGTGACATCCGCAGCATGGACAGCATTGTGGTAAGGATTGTTGCTATGGTAGCCTTCTTCAATCATAACTGAAAAATTGGAACAGAATCCAGCAGGTTAAAGGTCGCCGGATGAGGCATTACACTAAATCGATATCCGATTTGCTACGTTTCCATTCCCTAAGCTCCTCTCTTTTCAGCTATACACCATTATCTACGGAAGCAGTTCAGAATGGTTTTCCCGGGTTTTCCTTGTCGACAATAATCTTTTAATATCTCCATCTATATGAATGCTGTACCAACATAGCGTAATACCTTCGCAGAACTGATTTAATAAGGGCATTACATTTTTATGTAGCTCCACAATGCCATTATTACCAGCAATAGTTCCCACACAGTATGCTTCAAGTACTATATAATATTGGTCTATTGTAGATATAGCTAAAGGGCAGTCTAAAAACCCCAATTTCCACTCAAATTTGATGACATGTGCTAATCCGAAACCCTTAGGATTGGATGAATTTCGCAATTATTCACATTTCAATCTGTGAAAGAACCAATTATGCAAACAAGTTACTTTTCAACTGCAAATATTCAATAAAGCTGCAATAAAACCAGGAAATTAACCTAAATACTACATCATGTTGAAACTAATACCCAATATGCGACATTTTGGCAAGTGACACTCCACAAGAAACATGGTTCACTTCCTTGAAATTCATATTAATAATGACAAGTCTTCTCTCTTGTGCTTGGCATATGTCATTTATTATGATATTTGCAACTCGTTTAGACACCAGCGCAGTGAACGACCGCTAAGAACAATGAAATGTGACATATAATATTAGAGCTATATAGAAGAACATGCTTATATACATTATTTATTCACTTCAGTAATGGAGTAAGGCATAATGGAGGTGCAAGTGTCTAATTACACATGCATAAGCAATAACTAATGTCTACTTCTCAGGCATGAAATTAAAACGTCAGTTATCTGAATAATTAATTCGGACTGATATGCTTGAATTACTCGGGAATTCTAATAAAACCTGACAGCCAAACTCCAAGCAAAACATAATTATGCATGCTATCTGCAGTGAGAAACCGAGCAAGATAAAAATAAAATAAACCTAGTGTATAAATAAATAAGAAATTAGCTTAAAAATGTATGGCATCTCTTTCAGTGTTTATGTAAATAAATTCCTTAAAAAGAATACATGCATGAGAGCTCTTACATAGTAAAACAGATAATCAATATGCATGCTGAATCCTCAAAATAACCAATTAATAAATTACTTTCACTAATAACTGCCATAAAGCTCATATTTTGTACATTAAATTTTATGTAAGTACTTTTCAACATGGCTGATTATTACAATACTATTATCAGAGCTAGAATAATACGTTAAGGTGGAACATCAAACCGGTTTTAGGGACGATACGTATCAACAGGGGGCGCTCTGGTGGTGACTGTGTGCATTACTGGGTGCATCACAGTTGTCAACTTTGAAAATCTGCAATAAATGTATGGCAGAGGTTAGAGTTAAGATATGAATTGCACAAGGCAGACATGATTTGGTTGCAGGTTCGTTTTTGGGCGAGCTTTATATTTTTTGCGAAATATTCTGAAATATGTGCAGGATATTCTGA
>JAQFZQ010003525.1:0-10541 GCA_034696005.1 Glomeris marginata | reverse complement strand
AGGTCGGTAGCGTCACGTTACCGCACGCAGGTGCATCGAACCCCGACCCCTAAAATTAGTCGACCCTCTGGATGACGCCAATTTTCCGCACAACCTTTCATGGCGATTACTGTAGTTTTTCAAATGTGTGCAGCAGTCTCTAATAAGTGAATTGTAGTATATAGCCTGCATTTCTGCTGTTATTCCTTGTGTAACCTACTATGTATTATGTTGCATGAAAGAATGAATGGATAGGTCACGAGTTTCCCTTCAAGGGCAAGGAACAGTGTAACTTATAGGGGCTCAAAATAATAGGGAAGATGTATTTTCTGCCATGCGTGGATTCCTGGAAGGTGCCATCATGAGTACCCATTGCCACATTTTCTATTGTCTGTGTTATCCTGCTCAAGATAAAGTGTGACCTATATAGCCCTTCATTCTGTCATTCAATGGACTGTTAGTTCAAGCTTATGAAAACTTTAATATGAGAAGCCTCCATTCAAAATGAGTTTCCTACTGAGGTCTTAAATGACCATTATCGCCAATTCCATGATTGATATAGTAGTAACAGCTACTGTCCTTCCAAAGAAAGATCGTGCTAGGATAGTGCCAAGGACCCATTTTGAAGGGGTGCACGGTTGCAGACGCGCAGGATATAACACGCAGTAACGACTGCTAGTGTTGCCACAGACTGCAACCGTGCACCCTTTCAAAATTGGTCCTTGGCACCGTCCTGGCACAATCTTCCTATGGAAGGACAGTAGGCAATAATTACTATACTATTTCCCAGCTTATCTGTGGACCTCTTTGGTGGAGCATTCGTTTTTGCTGCAACCAATGGTGATGAGTAGTAACACCACTTTTGGTAGTAACCATCCGGTATTATGAACGTGTAGTTACTACCAAAAGTGGATGTTAATACACATCACCATTGGTTGCAGCAAAAGCGAATGCTTTGCCAGAGAGGTCCACAGATAAGCCGGGAAATAGTATAGTATGCTGTTAGCATGCATCATTGTTGTATTTGGAACATTGCATCCTCAGATTCACTGCTACGTGCAAGCTGTATTTAAATAGAAGCCTGTCCCCATCACTAGCTTATCTTTTATTAAAGCCTGGTCCCCAGGAGGATTTTGTCAATACATTCCCAGGCTCCTATTAGATATTATACAGTACCTGCGCGCAGGTGTATATCACATGCAAGTTTTCATGGTGAAATGGGATTTGTTTAGAAAAAAGATGCATTCACCACCTACCGGGACTTGGCAAGTACGATCTCCGTCTTGATTTATTTCTTTTGGCATCCATCATCACCACCGAAAACCAATCCAATATTCGATCGCCCATCACTTCCAGTTGCTTGGGACTGCAATCTATAAACACAGCAAAGTAATATACACCCGGTGCCCCCACAATAATATTTCTGCCACACTTGGTAATGAATCAGGCAACATACGGACGCAATAACCTTTTTTATTGACGTCATCGACCACTTTTTGCACCAACACCGAGTTGTGGCCCTTGTGTCGCTGCTTGTCCTCGTTGATAGGGGGCGCTGGCGGCTGTCGCGATTTGGACACTTTGTCAGAGCTGACACTATAAAAAGCAAATGAAATTGTCAAGGCCAAGAAAAGGTGGTTGTCTACTAATGGTTGGTTGAGATTTGGTGGGGCCGAACGCGTGCCTAATGGTCCATGAGAGGTGATAACGATTGGTCCGTTTCTTTGGCATTCCTCTCCCTATGGTCACGTGATGCTGGAATGCACATACCAGGGTATGTTTGAAAGCCTGACCAGAGATCGATTGGCTTTCATGTGTTTTCACTCAAAGCAAGTTCGTGCTCAGCACCATCCACCAACAAATATTCATTGCCTTTTCCGGCTTCTGCAAAATCGCTTTCTTGGCTTCAACGTAATAATAGATATATTGATATTTGGTTTTGTGGTGGGAAAGCATTCAAGGTGTTGGCCTTTTCGCAATTGCAATTTCATATCAAATATTGAAAGGAAGTAATCCCTAAATTTGTATGGTTTCAGTTAACGTCCATTTATGTAGACATTACAATCCCAACAAGCCGAGGAGACACAGTTTGATGATTGGATTTTATCATTTTATGTTATCCTTGTTGGAAATTTCCACTACTGTACTGCTCTTTACACCAAAGAAGGCACTCCAATTCTCCTAGCATCCCCCTAATTAGGCGAGTCAACTGGAAAGGACGGGGATGCGAAGTGCAGTGCCAATTGCTTGCACCTGTGTGTCTGCACGGTCTTGGAAACGCACTGCAATTTGCACCCCCGTCCTATCCAGTTGGCTCGCCTAATTAGGGGGAGGCTAGGAGAATTGGAGTGACTTCTTTGGTGTAAAGAGCAGTGGTATCCATTCTACACTAATTAATGCTATGTAATAAAATTTGAGATTAGTTTTATGAATTAATAGCTTTAAAGTATTTAACAATGCCTCATTCCACATAATCTTGCTAGATGATACATAATCATCGTCTATATCAGACTGTTTAGTTGTTATTTTTGCCTCGGCTGACTTTCAGCATGGAGTACAACATATTGGCCAATGCAAACGTATAGAAAATGGCCCGTTACGGTATAAATTGGTAGCCTGTTGTGTATCTTTTATTCAAGAGCTCTTTGGGAGTGCACGATCTGTGCCATATAGTATATAGAAAAGAAGGTGGCAAGCCTGCGTCTGCGTACACCTCTTTTTTCCCCGTCAACCGCACACCTACCCTCCCATGCAGTGACACACACGTGCTTGGTAAAAAGACAAGCCGTCGTTGCATCGATTTCCACTGCAGCTAAATATATATATATAACGTACACAGTAGTGCCACAACTGTGCCAAAACTTAGGCAAGAGTCGATCTATTAAAGTTGCTGGGTTTCACTTCGCTTCAGGAACAAATATTGGCTCAGTGCTCTTTGTTTATAGCAAAGCAGCCCGAGCTTTGATGATTAAACGAGTTAATTTCGCCAACTTGGGGTCCATACAACCCCTTGATATCACAGGTACAATTTCGGTGAAGAAAATATGGAAGAGAAGCAAAATTGCTTCCAAGTCGCTTCTGGCTCTTCCAGTTAATCCATAGATATTTATGATTGACATTATGAAGTGAAGAAAACAATGCATTTAAAATGTGAATAAGTACTCTACGTTATTGCAATTACCTATAGTGATTCCCGGCCGAACCTTAGACTAAGTAGGCAGAGCTTGTGCCTGACTACAGCCAATGTCATCGAGCAGTAGTCCTACAATATAGTTTTCCGCAATTACTGGGAGTTTCATTGTGCAACGCCAAACGGTTTTTAATACTGCTATCCACATTACGATTGATGTTTACAAACCATTGGCAATACGATACGTAAACCATAATTCCGTTTGTATCGATCGGCTCCCCTGAAGCTCCGCCCTTGCTCCGCCTATTTAGTCTAAGGTTTGGCTTGGAATCAGTATAGTATAGAACTCTCCCATGGAGTAAAACTCATTTACATAGTTGTTAACCCTTCCAGAAGTGTACGAGATCTAATTAGATCAAAGATGATCTTAATAGATAAAGCTCAAAGATCAATTAAAAATTAATGACCATGTATCTAGCTTGCAAGCTACATAGCCAGTAGATCCCCAAGGTCTGTTTAAGTCACTATTTTAGATGAACACTGGTAGATCTACAGTGGGGCCAATGAAAGATAGATGCTTGGGGCACTAGCCCAGGCAGAGGGGAGGAATGGTCCAAATAGAGGGTGGATGGTAATCGGCTTGGAGTTGGGCCACTTCCGCGCGGCTATTGTTCTCACCCTTTTCCAAGAAACGCTAATCCTGTAATTACTTGCATCTGGCACCTGGGTGCCAGAAATCTCAATCAGTGGATGACATCATCTCCCCTCCATTTGGACCAATCCTCCCCTCTGCCTGGTCTAGCACACCAGGCATCTGTCTTCTTTCAGAGGACCCACTGTACAGAATATGTAACAGGTCTATCAAATAGTGATATAAACAGACTCGAAATTTACGCCAATTGACACTGGTCACACCTATCAAGAACTCCATTGGCTGAAACTAGCTATGTGACACGTGCTAAGCGAGACTCATGAGCGATGTAAGAATCGAGATCTAGGATCAGTTGTTGCGCGCGAAAACGAGAAATGAGTTTTTCGATATCGTTTTTCGAACTTTGCTTGCATAAAAACGCTTGCATGAAAACGCTCCAGCGAAGCAAATTCAGTAATGTGAAACGGGAACCAGAAGCAAATTCGTGTAAGCCTGCAAGTTTTAGCAGATTTTTCTCGCCCATGTTTCCGACTCACTATGTACAGCGAAGGCTCATGGATGTCATTGACCCACAATTCGGTTCCAATGATTTGGTTTCAAAACGTGCGAGATCTCAAATATTGGGCTACCGATAGAAAGTAGGAGCAACATTTGCTCATACCACGCGCTACACACAGCTGTTTGTCGCAAGATAAGTGTACCTATATAACATATTACTACACGGAAATCGATAAAACAAGCTTAAATTGCAGCGGCGACATTGGTGAGCCACATTCTTTCCATTCATTTGAGCACTAGTAGAGTTAGTGGGCATGCTGCCGCCATTACGACGCCTCCCACTAAACGTCACGGCGCTCCGACTGCGGGCCGTTACTTTTCACCATACTTGCGTGTATGGCGATCGAATAGGACACAATGCATTGTGAGAAGGTAATAAAAGAGCGATGCATTTGCAACGAACGGCCCACACCAACAAACGAGACAAGGCGAACACAAACTCCATTATCCTATTATGGGGTTTCATCCATAAAGCAGCAGTAACGGTGCGCGGAGAGCAAAATCAATTCGGGCGTTACGATCTTTTCCTGCCAGATGGGTCACAGGGGTTGAGTGGACGGGTTAGCTATGGGGTTGAGCAAGAATGCAAAGCTGAGCATCGATCCGGGTTTAAGACGAAACAGCCACGTGTGCTCTTTTTGTGGCTAAACATCCATGGCCAATATAGTCAAACCACTTTTTCAATCCATTCCATGCAGTAACATTCGATCCCCAAACTTCTTTTTCCCGACTTATAGTAAGAAATACTTTTTACATCGCAATTAACTCCTTACATACGATCATGGAGTAGAGAAAATAATGGAAACTAGAACTGAGGGATGAATGGGAAGGCGAGCTTTAACAGCTTCTATGGCCAGCACAATCACCATATTTGAAAATCATAATTGAATCACTTAGTAGTGTATATAGGAGATGATCATCTCCAACATATTTCAAGCACCTGCACCAAGATCTTCATTCTCTCGTATACAAAGTCAATTTAGTAGATAATTATCTTGTTCTAAGATGGGGTAAATGCACAAATATTTTGCAGTGAATGCATGCCTAAATACTTGTTAACTACATTGGTTCCTAAACTGATATGCCATTGAAACACGTGCAAATTCATTTAGGCCAGGATTCGTTTATCGTCGAATGAAAGGGCCAAAGAAATTGATTTGCCGAATTAACAATCACGCTTCGATGGAAGGCCAAGTCCCGAAATTATTTCCCAGAGGATACTGGCCGGATATAGTTGGTCAACTTTCAATCTTCTTATCGACCTAAACAGCTAGACTAGCTAGCTACAAGTCACAGGTACTACTAGTCCACTAGTATATAGAGCCATACTTATATTGCCCAAAGGGATAGGAAGAAAGTCATTGGCTTTCCCTGATGACAGTGAATGGCATCAGGAAAGTGTCTGCAAATTGTTTATCATCTCGGAAGTAGGGAAAAGCTAAACTTAAAATACAGCAAGCTAGGTTGCCATTCTTCACGAAAATAAATTAATGAAAATTTACTGGCGTATATGTACACGAAGAAAACCTATGAAAAAAAAAGCAAGTGTTTTAACAACAGGAGGTCGGATAGCATAGCCGAACCTCCTATAATTGAATTACCCAGTCCAGCTTTTAAGTGCTCATTTTTTTAAAACTAATTTCCACAGAGATTTTGTTGCAACACTTGCTTTCTTCATGGTTTTACTTTGTATAAATTAAGTTTCAGGGTACCTTATAAAACTGTGTCATGTCACCTTTAATATACAAGGCGAACCAGAACAAGCCACCTCAGTTGCAACTGTTCCACTCAGCCAAATCCTTCATTAAAAAGTGATTTCTAAATGCACGACAATGAATGTATAGTTATATAAGATGTCTGTTCCATACAAGTAACTTCACTACACAGATTTGATTAAAAGCAACCCAGCTCATATTACTCTTATGGGTTTACTGAATGCAACTGTGCACTGTGTCGGTTTGATACATGTGCGAGTGCTCATGTAAGTGTTTGGGGCAATGATATTGGAGAAGTGTTAGGATTGTGAATCGAAGCACGATTGAAGTCGAAGAGGTAAAACAAGCACTCGACTGTACTCGATAGATTAAACCTGAGTTGACAGGAATATAAAGTGTCCATCTTGCGTTACAATACAAGAGAAACACTTGTTTCCAGCATCCAGTTTGGCGATTTCGAAGGCAAAGCATCTTGGTGTTAATATCAGCTAGGGGGTTAAAGTTGGGGCACCAAACGGACATGAACGCTGCCCGTTGGGGGTCAGTGGAGATCAAGGTCCTAACATTGGCAAACGAATCACGTGTTTAGCTCATCCTCATAATCTCATCCCCTCGGTAGATATACACATAAAGGTTGACATTCTCTGCTGGCGGTGTTTATCTTTTGCCATTTCCATTTATGCAACAAAAGAGCGAAGAATTGCATCCATAAGCAACGTGGTTCATCCATATGTAATGGTATAAATTAACGTCTGAAAACAAGGTATAGAATAGATATCACAGCGCATAAATTACATCAATTTACCATTCATTTGGTGCACATGATGTAGGATATAATTTCTGTCATGCATTCAATAGCAGTATCAATTATTGTCATTCAAGTTTAATTTCGAATCGTGTGCAACATGCTGATTTGGTTCACATGATTAAAATTATTGTGAAAAGCTTTACATTAACATTCATTTCCTCAGTTTATATTATTCTGTGCATTTGTAATTTCATTAAATGACTATTTAGTTATTTATGCATTCAGAATTTCTGGATGTGAACTTTGATGGGTATACATAGAGGTATTAAAGAATTACAGTGTGCAGTGTGTGGTACCAATACCATAGGATTATGACATCACTGAAGTTGGGGCACAATGTGGTTTTTGTCACAGCTGATTGCAGCAATATTAAGACATCCATCAATTTTTTGTTTATTTCGAACTTGCATGCATCATTCTCTTCTCTTGTATATTTAAAACGAAATATTACATGAAATTAACATTGCCAAACTATTTCAGTAATCATTTTGTTCTTAAATACGCAAAATCAAGTTTATTTAATTTAGTTTTAAATGCAACAGATATTACTTTGCATCGAACTATGCATATTCCCTAACATTTCACATTCCATCTAATAAGTCAAACCTCGTTACTTCGACACCTGGATAATTCGTCACATTTTAAAGTCCAATCTCCATAACGTACATGTTAAAAAAACTCCGCTTAAATAGTCACTCCGCATAATTCGTCTGATATTTTTAGTCCAGCACAGCGACGAATTAACCAGGTTGGACGTATTACTAGTGCACCTGCACGTTTTCCAAGAAATGTTGTAATCCTATCCTAGATATTGGAAAACTTTGCAGAACTTGTTTCAACAAGAGATGGAATAATATAGCACTAGGGGAGCTGAAAGATTTATAGTGCAGTTAGTATAGGCATCTTTCAGCTTTTCATTTTCGCTACGACAACAAGAGCTCCAAGAATGAAAATTGGCCAGCCACCCTCACCAAAAATCCCCTCCTTCCTTTCACTTCCCCAGCAGAAAATTTTCCTATTCATGTATATGCATGTATTGCTTGAAGAAGCCTGGAAAAGCGTGGTACGGAAATAAAGTAGTAGTTTGGCGGTTAGTGAGGAATTCCGTAATGATGTATGATTTCTTAGTGCAGCAAGCTGGAAATGGATGAACATGATCGGTACGTCGTCAAAGGGTGCGAATGCAATTTCCGTCAATTGAAGGCCTTGTCACTCAACATGGCTTGCCAGCAAGTCGAAAAACCATGAATCACAGCACTGATTGTACAGGCTGCCCGAGATCAAAATGGCGTTGAAAACAAAAAAGAAAGGAAAACCGTAACAAATGTTCCCCAAAACGTTCACGAGATTAACAAATTGCACAGCATCATCGATTTTCCAATATTGTTAATCTATTACCATGTGCCTAATTTTAAATTAAACTCTTCTTGTCGCAAAGATCTCTTCAAAATTGCTTAACTTCTTTATAAAGCTGTATATATTTACTTTTAAAAAATGATAACGAGATTATAAATGTTGTTTCTGTCATGTAGTGCATTGTACACGAGAGCTTGTTCATGTTATATATACATGTAAGCCTCTACAGATTAAAATAACAGTCGCAGCTTTATAGTAAGAAAGCTATCATGGTAATTAGGGATCATCCAGAAATCATGTTACACGGTGCCATATTTATTCCAGCTGTTGGAAGTGCTATTTCCTGAATATAACAAATCTCCCCACTGGATATGGTATGAATAACATTATAATTAATAATTTGCATTAAATATTTGGAAAGGACTTTTCACAGAATCATGCAAAACTGCCAGTTCACCTTTAACGAATACTAAACTCGAGCAATCGATATTTTAATACGAGACAAAATTCAGAGGGAAATAACAAATGTTATTAAATGCTGCTGCAGCTTCAAATTCCAACAAATCGAAATCAGCTTCCTGAAAATTTCTAATCAAATGTTGTATATAACTATATTAAAGTCTAACTTTTGATTTTTCCATTAAAAAGACAAGATTTCATTTGAGTTCTGCTACATTTATGCTCCTGCTATGGTATATATTAGGAAAATCAAATCTTTTACCATCTTGTTATGTCAGCACAAAATGCACCACTTTTACAACACATCTACAAAACCATTTGGATTTTATATTGCGAATGAAGCTAAAATATTAAGCTGAAATTTTATTCAGAATCTCATCTCATATAGCTGAAACGTCACTGTGGGGAATTTAAGTGCTATTTTTTTGTTCCCCAGCCCATTCCTTCCTTGATAATAGGCCTAGCACCCATACACTAAAAAGTGCAAACTAGGAAATCGCATTATAATGCAAGGGAGTGTGTGTAACCAGAAAAATACAGCACGAAGAATGAAGTATCAATCATCATAAGCCGTCAACAAAATGTATATATAGCTGGTAAAAAGTATAGAAAAACTTGCAATTAATCATACTTGATAACAAAAGTGTCAATTCGAGAGGGGTACATAACACAAGAAAAGAATTCAAAGAAAACGGGAGAGTGGAAAAATACATCTGATACCACAACACAGGAATACATAGGTTCAAAGATTAATTACTTACAAGCTTCTCCCCAAGAAGGAGAAAAGACTTAAACGTATTCAAGGCTGAATTCACCCATGCAAAAACTACCACATACTTTGTTTAATGTACATTGATTTAAATTATTCTTTGGGTGCATATAGCAAAAACCACTTAAACATGTACCTATAAGCCCTACACAGTACAACACCACTATAGGTACACTGAAATTTAACCTACAGAATGTAAAACAAAATGCACATTTGAATATTAGTAGGTAACACAAAGTTATTATAGCAATTAAATATGTTCAGATTTTGAAAAGTTGTTGTATAATGTCAAATGTTCGTTTAAAGCCGAGTGGGAATTATAACCTGATTGAAATTAAATTAATATAAATCAATGTATATACACTATGAAGGTTAATTCCATCTTATGTATGGCATTCCTAACACTCAAAAAAGTTTAGTTTGTTACTATACAGCAATGGCGACATTAACATTCAATGTGAGCATCCAGCAGCTCAGAAACATTAAACATATAGGTATACTTCAATTTTAAAGTTATGAATTTTTAAAGCATCATGTACAATGTATATTTTTATTTCAGTGCAAATGCAATATTTTATATACAAATGTACCTACTGTTACTAATAAGTGCTGGGAAATATTGTGTACATTAATATTAACTGTAAATATGTGCACTCACGTAGTATCTAGACATTTTTATTTTCATATCCCAGTGGATACTTGAAAGAATGCATCAACAAAAATACATTCTTTCATAAAATTGCACTTTTCATTCGCAAACAAATATTTTGCAGCTATATTATAGCTTTTGAAACACTTGGAACTTTTCTGCTGAAGATCTTAAAAACACCCTACATTTCTGAATTTACCAATCTGAGTGGCATCCTTCACAAAATGATACTGCTAATATACATTGTACTATAGGTATATATTAGCAAAGTCAAACATTTTTATTTACCCCTAAAATGTGTTCCTACTCTGCATAAATAATCACATTTCTTTGCCACCATTGTAACTATAACCTCATTTGTGGACGCTCCCCGAGTAGAGAGTAGGTAGTACCTACATATACAGGGTGGGGGAGATCTGATGACCACATTTGAAAATTACGACATACCTTTAATTTTTGAGATATC
>JAQFZQ010003524.1:0-10544 GCA_034696005.1 Glomeris marginata | reverse complement strand
CGTGGCCCTATCGACACCCCCTTCTAGCAGGTGAGGAGGTACATCGGTGGCTAGTTTCAGTGGGTCGTGGGCCGCTATTTACTATAACATATATATACTACAGTTGGTGGCTAAGTATAGTGCATAGAAATGTCATAATTTAACCAAGGTTAACGGGTATTTGTGCAAACGGAAAATAATAATTTCAAGGTAATTTAATTATTTTGTTTGAAAATTAAACTATATTAAATTATGATAAAAATAACACGCAATTTTAATTGATGCAATTTCTCTATCATTAAACATTAAAATGAATATATTTTAAATTGTGTAATTCAAACTGAATTAACCAAATGCATTTTATTTATATCTGCCTAATTTTTATATGTATTACATCTGTTTCCTGTGTCTGTCGATGGCGGCGCTTTCAGCCCTGATATCCGCCATGAAATAATATCTTGATAATATATATAAAATACAAACTCAAAACATGTAACTTTTATATCATACATATAATGATTTTTTTATAATTCCAGTGTAGATGTTAAATTAGAAATATTTAAAAAAAGAGTTATGGTATATTTAAAAATAAAAGACCTTGATTACAAGGTTACTATACTGTATATTATGTAATATAGGTATAGTAACCTTGTATAAAAACTTCCAACTGTTATTTTCTTCTTCCTTATAGAATCCAAGGTTGAATTCCTTTTGTCCCCTTTCTTTTGACTGTCCAAATAATTTATTTTAGTTTCATCAATGAGCTCATTGGTTTAGGTAACTATAATATGGGAAAGTATATAGTAGTTGGAACAGTGAGAGATACTTGATATGAATTGCAAGTTGTGATGGTGGTGCCACGTGTTATATAAAAGATGTGAAGCAACATTTTCAAGTGTATATAGTTGCTGCTTTTTAAACATCTGCTCTGTACTTTGGATTGGTTGGATATTGATGTGCAGGATAGTGGACTTGTGGCAGATATGATATAGGATTGCAGTTGTGAATTAGTAAAAGAGACATCAGCAGTTGTAGAAGAAGAAGAAACAGAATATACTTGAATACTACTTGTTCCAATAATACCAAGGACATCCAAGTAGACATGGACACCTTCATACAGCTGGTAAATTCACAGAAGTTTTATACACACAATGGGAACTTCATTGTACTTTTTTGCAAGTTATTACTATTATTATGTGCTTATGTGGGTATTTTTCTTTTATTGTGTTTGCTGACATTGTAATATAACATTTCCAAACATTTGGAACATGCCAGGGACATCAAACATGTTTCTGTAAATTGTGCAGTTGTTGCAAATTGCTTGCAATAATGCTTTTTTAGCTTGTGTGCATGTCTCTTTTTTGTGTCCAAAATTTCTTACAAACATATTTCCATACACATATGACATGAAGTTTGGGAAGTTTTAAGTTTAAATTTCCAAAAGCTGAACATGAAGTTTTTTGAAAGGTTTAATTTGAAATGGTTTTAATATTATTGTGGGATGTATCATTGGACATTTTTGATTTACTTGACTAGGTTATGGTGGACACACAATTTATTGGTAACTACTTAGTTCCCATGTCACGATATTGAATTTGTGACTTCATTCCAGATGTTTGCAGTTGGCCTTCACGTGTAACAAATCAAGGTTTTAGCCTTCAGTTCCATGGGCTGTCATTGGCATCAGTGTTGTCCCAAAATGGCTGACATTTTTGTATGTGTAGGCCAACTTGTTCATTGTCCCCGTATTTGAATCAGAAAGAACTGTTTGCATGTCAAATATATGCTTATATAGTAAAAATTCTGCACGTGTTATGCATGGTGTTAATCCCAAATATCAAAAGTGAAATTTTTTGATGGTTAGGCCTATAGATGTTAACACAGATTCATCTAAAACTTGCAAAATAGTATACTCAGTTTATCACAATCAAGGGTGATGTTATAAAATAGCATATATTACATAAAATGCCTCTGCTAAAAAGCGATATTATCTAGTGTTAAAGTTCAGTTTGAGCAAAAAATGTGTTGGGGAGACCGTTCCATTTCAAAAGAACGCCGTTA
This sequence comes from Glomeris marginata, assembly GCA_034696005.1. Classification (NCBI taxonomy): domain Eukaryota; kingdom Metazoa; phylum Arthropoda; class Diplopoda; order Glomerida; family Glomeridae; genus Glomeris; species Glomeris marginata. The sequence continues at coordinate 8,504 of JAQFZQ010003524.1, read as the reverse complement.
GTGGCGCTGCAATCGATGTAGGGATACTATGTGTTTTATTCGTCATGTTGCAATATTGTGTTATATTCATTTGTAATGTTACTTGTAGTGTTATATATTTATAAAATGTCATCTGTGTTGAATTCATTAAAGTGTTTATCGTTTTGCGGTGTGACGTCACAACCGACGGTGATTTTGACGTCACGAACATTCGAACGCAAACAGTTTTTTGCCCCACACTATCGGCCATCTGCTGTTATCGTAATAAAACCGATTTTAAATTTGAAAACATATATGCGAAGTTACGAATCGTACGCCATGATCATATATACAAAATTGTATGGATAAATGTAGAATATATTCTACATATTTGAATAGAATTATTAGCTGTCAGTTTGGCGGCCATTTTGAATCGCGCTTTCGTTCGATTTCTATGAACTCGATTGAAAAATCGCGCACTGTTCGTTGGAAAAGACGTGAATCATCACAAAAGTACTATACACTTGAGTAAACATTGCTACTATTGGCCGTTCGTAGGACTTTATACATCTATATAATGGTGAAGCGTTTGTGGAAATGTTTAGTACGTTTTGTAAGCACGTTTGATCGAGCTAGGCTTATAAATATTTTTCAAAATGGCGTCCACACGTTATTGCGAAGTTCCACGAACACTCAATGTTGATAGTTCCTACACGGATAAAAACTCCAGACTTAGCCCTTTAGAAATATACGAAGACGTTGCTATGCTTATCAAGGTATTGTGTAAATTTAAATCAATTTTGTACGAATTTTAAATTTGCATTTTAAAATTTAAACAACAATTCAGTGGGAATAAAATGCTCATTTTGAAGTTGATGTTGAAAGGTATCTGTCCAATGTTAGTCCAAGGTCCAGGTCTAGATGAAAACAAGTTTTATTGTACAATTACAAACCAATTAATACAACAATGTATCTATAGACAGATTTCTCTGTATTTATGTGTTGATGCTGTTATTTCTAAAGCAATTTTGTTCCAAATTGCAGTATTGTTTATGTATTAACATTTCTGACTTTGAAGTCATGTATATAATTTGTTTTTCCTGTGGTTGTCATCATTATTGTAATACAACTGTATTTTATCGCAAAGCAATAATTTTGTTTTTGTGAAATTATTGAGCTGCACTGTGATTTAAATTGAAATGAAATATTGTGTCTGGTTTCAGATGTTTGGTCATCAACGTTCTCCAAGTGATACAACAGAATTCAAAGAAGTTACCAAACGTGATGCAAAAGCACAGTTGGGACAAGAACTGGAGAAACTTCTGTTAACAACCCATGAACCGAAAAGAACAGTACGTAACATTTAATATAAAATTTTGATGTCCAGTTATACTGTATGGCTCCATTAGTTAAAAAACATTTATCCATTTTTACAGTTGATAAGGAGGGAATTTGAAGGCTTCCAGAAGCTCTTTGCACGGTTCCTTCAAGACACCGGTCCTTCGGTCCAATGGGACAAAATAGAACCCTTACCAGAAGCAGCGGTACGTAAGAAAATCAAATTCTTTTCTTAAAATTATACATAAATCTAAATTAAATTGACATGCTTGCAGGTTATAGACTACCAGACACTGACAACCCCTGACATCAAGCTGCTGGAGTCCATGTTGGATAAGTTAGTGGTGGTCAAGTTGAACGGAGGGTTGGGAACCAGTATGGGATGTTCGGGTCCAAAAAGTGTCATCCCAGTAAGAAGTGACCTCACTTTTCTGGATTTAACTGTCCAGCAAATTGAGGTGAGCAACAATTAATTTATATTAATTATAAAATATAATCTATCGTAAGAGTTTGTTGCTATATAACAGTGTTCATGCCACTCAGGGAAATTGATATACATATACATTGAACCTCGCTTAATACAGACAACTCAAACGGACTGGGGTTTTTGGTTTCCTATAGCCGTAGTTTCTTGCAGAAGAACTTCTCAAGATTATAAGAAACTTTTTTGATTTTTATGACAGTTTATTATGTAAGAGGTAACAATAATAAGTGTATACAAATAACCATTACATATGATGGTACGAGTCAAGGTCTGCTCTATTGTATTTATCAATTAACCCTTCAGTTGACAATATCAGGGGTCCGAAAATCGGTTTTAGGGGAGATCAGTTGCTAGTAACAGAGGTTTTCTATAACCAAGTTTACTGAACTCGAGGTAATTTGCACTTAAAATCCTATTCTGATGGCGGACATTGGAGTTTGTTGATAATAGACGATGTTTGCCAATATCCGAGTTGATTATAAGCGAGGTTCCCTGTATAATATGCAATTTGAATGTGTTTAATGTGTTTTAAATTACAATTATTTAGAAAAATGGTTGTAATCATACTTTAATTTAACTTGCATATATATTTTACTTACCGTGATATAGTCATAGAAAAAGTTGAAGATGATTTCGGGGGTTTGAGTTTATTTACAAACAACTTGAATTGGTTATTAAGTAAATTTACTTTTGTTAGCAGTATTATTATAATTGACAATGCATTTATAATGGGATTTCTTTACGTATACAGCACTTGAACAAGACGTACAAAGTGGACGTTCCCCTGGTGCTGATGAACTCGTTCAACACGGATGAAGACACCCAGAAGATCATCAGGAAATACAAAGGATGTCACGTTCAGATCTTAACCTTCAACCAGAGCAGGTATCCCAGGGTTAACCGTGAATCCATGATGCCCATTGCCACGTCGGCGGAATCCTCTGAACTCGAAGCGTGAGTTTCGTATACGTGAAATTGCAAGATGTACCTTCATTTATTTCTATTGTAATATAACTAATATAAATGTTGACAGATGGTATCCACCTGGCCACGGTGACTTCTACGAATCTTTCTACAACTCTGGTCTATTGGAGCAGCTGATCAACAAAGGGAAACAATACTGTTTCGTGTCGAACATCGACAACCTCGGCGCGACGGTAGACCTAAGTACGTTGATCCTTCTGGGGAAGTTGCTTGAGGAGTGAAATGAAGGGTTGCTTTTGTTTCCTTTTTGGGGTAAACAGACATCCTGAACATGTTGCTGAATCCCGAGATTGGGAAGAGCACGGAGTTCGTGATGGAGGTGACGGACAAGACAAGAGCCGACGTCAAGGTAAAGTATGCACCAACGTGTTGTTGGAAGGTATATGCACTCCTCGCTTGCTTCTAGACGTTGAAAGACGTGTTATTATGTATTATGGGACGTGTTTGTGTATGTTTGCCGTCGTGTTTTCAACTTCCTTTTCGTGCCGTCATTCAAGATAAAAATCTGAAAAGTGGCATTTTGACGCCAAATAGCAAAGCTTCTGCAAGTTAATGACCACTGTGTGAATATTCAAGGCTGTCAAGTATTCCTAAATATATAGTTTTCAATGATGTTCCTGTATATTCTTATATTCCTGGAAAATTCCTATATTTTTCATAAAGTTAGCTCATAAAGTTAGCTCAATATTAAAAATACTTTATACTGTAATAGTAATACATTGCATACACACTACAAATATACATTAAATCTTGTGTTTTTGAATATACCCCAACTGTCTAATAATTAGCTTTAGTTGTTCCGTATTAAAATGAATGTATTGACAAGTTTTACAGCAATAATGCATATCAAGTTTCAAGGTTTTCCATGCTGTAATAAATTTCACATGACCCTGGAGTTCAGATTTTTGTTTAGTTTCAATCAAAATTTAACCTTGAATAGGCAATATACTGTACTGAATGAATTGCAATATTAATAACAAGTTAAAACAGTAAAGACTTTGTTTTATTTACATAACTATGAATGAAATTTTGGTACATATTAATTGTGCTGTACGTGCGAAATTTTACTCATGATGCACATTTTACTTTGATATAAGTAGATTTATTTTGTATATATGTGAATGCATATTTAATTATTTTGTCTAATGCATCTGTTTTTTTATTAAATAGGGAGGAACACTGATTAATTACGAAGGAAAACTTCGGTTGCTGGAAATTGCCCAAGTACCAAAAGAACATGTAAGTGTTGCTTTAAGAATTAAAAACACAGTAAAATATTAAATTGGTTTCCCATGTAGTTTTATAATATGATTTATACCTTAAATTGCAGATTGACGATTTCAAGAGCGTGAAAACTTTTAAGTAATTGCCATCTATGCGTTTACAAATATCAATGTATATTAATTTTTATCTGTTTAATAATTTATAATATATTTTTTGGTGTGGTATACTTATTTTTACACAGAATGTTTAACACAAATAACCTGTGGATCAAACTGGATTCCATCATTCGCATCCAAGAAGAAAAATCACTGGACATGGAGATTATCGTCAACCACAAGGTTTGATGCTTGGTTTGAAATGAACAGAAAGGGATTGTAATTTGTTAATTATATTTGTTTGTTACAGACACTAGACTCTGGAATGAACGTAATTCAATTGGAAACCGCATCCGGTGATGCGATGAAAAACTTTAACGGAGCTTTAGGTGATGATAGTATATATGTAAAGGTGATGAATAGGAACAGAATGTTGATTGGTTTATGTATCTGGGTAGGTATCAGTGTGCCAAGAAGCAGGTTTTTACCTGTCAAGAAAACTTCAGATCTGCTGCTCGTGATGAGTAATTTGTACAGCATGGCGAACGGTACGCTAACGATGAGCTTGAAGCGGATGTTCCCTTCGGTTCCTTTGGTCAAGCTTGGTGACAACCATTTTGCAAAGGTATCAAACAAGCTATTTATACATTTATACAACGAACCCGAGATGTTTGTAATAGTAATACCTATTCATTTACAGGTAAGAGATTTTCTGCGGAGGTTCGCCAGCATCCCCGACATGCTCGAGTTGGACCACTTGACAGTGTCCGGAGATGTAACTTTCGGCCGTGGAGTTAGTTTGAAGGTTAGTAGATGATGATGTACACTCGTTAAGTGTCCACAGTGAATCCCTATGAAGATATTCTAGTTAATTAGAACACGAGGGGGAAACCAGTGACAAGCTGGCAGGAAAACTAGAAAGCTCATATTGCACTTGAATGACCCATACTTGAATCTGTGACCACAGAGGTGCAAGGCCAGTGCTCTAACCACTATGCCACCAGTTGTCCATGAAGGATTTACAGAGTGTCTACTGAACTGGAAAGCCTGGAAATTCCAGAATTATACTGGGATTTTATTTCACCCTTGAATTCCTTGAATTATATCTGAAGTACCTGGAAGTTTATCATTTTGATAGACATTTTTAAAAACAGTAGACTCCACTTATTCAACAGTTTGCATGCACAGGGTGTCTACTAAACTTTCATTTCAAAATTCCAGTATATTCAAGGATATTTATAACTTTTTCCAAAACACAAAATGTATAAAGTGAAAGATAATTACATAAACCAAATTAATCCCTTAAAAACTGATGAATAAGTGGAATGAGCCATCACATTTCAAAAGTCTTAATTGGTATTTTGTTCCAAGCAAATTAGAAGAGGAACACAGAAATCAATAAACGAAATTATGTAAAGTGTCAAAAATAGTACATTTTACAGGATTAAGAAAAAATTCCAGTATATTTCCAGGATTTCAAGGACAACAAAAAATTCCAGGATTTCCAAAAGAGTGATTGTCCTTTATAATCCTATAAATAAGTATACCGGGATTTTGGAATTAAAGTTCAGTAGACACAATGATTCATTGCTACGCAATAAGATTGGTCTAATCTTGACCCTGAAGATGACGCGCACGTGTCAAAACATTGTCATATATGTTATTAGTGGATTTGTTTGTCTTCTCTGCATTGATACTACTCACAATTACTCCATAAACGTGCTAAGTTGCATTAAATCACTAATAAAATTCGTACTTTATTTACCAACAGGGTACCGTCATCATCATCGCCAATCACGGGGACCGTATCGACATCCCTTCCGGTGCCATTCTCGAAAACAAAATAGTTTCGGGCAATTTACGTATTTTAGATCACTAAGTGGTGTTACCCGTAATTGTTACATGTACACTTTGTTTTACTAACAAAATTAACTGTTAGCGTTGCGCGGTGTAAAAATTACATAGCAACTATATACACCGACATAAAATCAGGAAATTTGTTTTGTTCCAATTTATGTGGGTTGAAAATCCTGTTTTCGGTTTCACGGTTGTTTAGTTATTTTCACACAGGTCACGTGAGATGTTTTCTCGTCCACGCTGCGACGGTCTTCCTCCACAGTCTCTCAAGAAGCAAGCTTCTGTTTGTTGGAACCTCGGCTATGAGGTACGGACAAGGTTCTTGCGAATCACTTTGAAGCCACACCAGCAAGTCCTCCATGTTGTGGGTCGTGTGAATGTTCAACGAGTGGTACCTTGCCCGTACTTGGTTGGCCAACATGCCTGTGACGTACAGGTCATCTATCCAAAGGAATGGCACTCGTTCAACCGCGTCCACCAGCTCCTTGGCCAAACGCGGAGTTGTGACGTACGCGATGCCCTCGCAGTACGTAGGGTACAAGACCCCTTCGGGAACCTCTTCCGAAGTGACTTCCCACTTGCCGCCGTGAGGACCTCGCTGCGGTCTTCCTCCGGCCGGGTGAACGTTGCAAGCGAGGACCTTGTCGTCGGTCTTTACCGATTCATCAGAAGGGTACATGGTCCTGATGAGGGTGAACATTCCCAAGATGTCAACGAAGGCATCGTCGTCCGTCTTGAGGATGAAACGAGCTTTGGAGCACTCGGAAGAGGCCCATCGGAGACCGGTGACGTGCTTGTAACTGAGGTTGCGGTACGTGTCCGTGAAGTTGCCTCGGACCAGGTCAGCGTACTGGTGAGACTCTTTGACCAGGGAAGCCTCCGTCCACGCTGTTGACCGGCCCACCACGAACGCAACGCGGACCTTCACGTTGCTTACGGATCTGGAAAATGAAGGTATGCTATCACAGCTGTGTATATTCTATGTGATTGTGTATTGTATACAGTAAAACTTGTGTATGTTGACCACTCGCGGTTCCAAAATAATCCGGTCAACTTTAACAGGTGGTCAACATATTTCAAAATGCATAGAAAATGAATGTAGGCCCCTGTGCAATACTAACACACATGCAATGACAGCCAGAATTAAAATTATAAAGTAGTACAGTGCTGGGGAAATTTCGGCAGCCAACATGAAATCAATTGGGCGATGACGTCACAATATACACCTATGATCAGGAATTGCAAAGAAACTCAAACGTAGGGGTTATTCCTAATCTCTTCTCATGGTGTCAAATTTTATAAAATAAGGAAAGTGTTGATTTGAGGAAATTTTGGTTAACTGAAGGGTGGCAGCTAATGGAGGTATACATGCTCTGGTCAAATGTTGACGTGATGGCGGCGTCTATTCAAGTTTAGTGGTTAAATATTGGGTTTTGTTGGTGCGTATCGAAGCGTACATTTTAAAGGGTTATGTCCATGTACTGTAAGGTTGGAGGGTTTTTCTAAATGTGGTGTTAAGTACATTAAGATTAACATTTAAATTATTCTTCAATTCCATTAGCATTTGTTGCAACAGTTTTCATACCACTCAAGGAAACCTGGAAAACTTAAAGGGAGTTTAGATTTTAGCTTAAAAATTGAGGAAATTAAAGGTCAGGAAATTTGCTATAACATTTTATTTTGCCAAAACATGGAAATCTCAGGGAATTTATTTTAATATTTAGTATATATAATATGAAAATTGAAGGATCAATGAATGGCAGGAGTCAGTAGGATTGACATCATTGTATTTGCAATATACAGGGTGATTCATAATTCATAATTCCTAACCTCCTAAATGTTTGGGGCCATGGCACTTATCATGTGCTGCAGGATAGCAAAATGCGACAATACTTTTGGCCAGAGTTGTACATTGCATGAGTGTCTCTGCTTACTTATAAGTATGGGATAGATCCATGGTTGTTGTGAGACAGTATGCTAGTGCAATTTACCCCCAAGTGTTCCTTATGAAGGCCCTTTGGGCAAAATGATGAGGTGCAGAATGGACGCAGATGACGAAGAAGATGTCATCCGAGTTGCATATGTTAGCGGTGTCCCGGTTGTCGTACAATGTTAACGAGACATCTATGGTCTTCCTGGGCCCCGGAAGTGACGTCACGTTCGAATATTGGTTGTTACCACGAAGTAGGAAGAACCCTGCCAGGGTCACGAGCCCAAATGCCATGGTGCGGACCTTGATGCTGGCTCGCATCTCATCTGAAAATATACATGGGATTTGATTTACCTATAGCTTCCCTTGAGAGAAATGTCTTGAGAGACAAAATGTTTGTGTTGAATACAGCTAAGACATGTGGCTTCCATGTGTAGTACATTTCGGATTTTGCATAACTAATAAACTCTTTATTTAAAAATTAAAAGGTGACACTCGTAATACAAGGGCCCGTACTTTTTGCTCACCCTGTATATTTTATCCTGTTTGAAACCCATGGTCAGGGTGGAAGAGTAGTGTCTGGTTAGGTGGTGCAGCTCGGTTCGAAAAGAGGCAAAAGTATGAAGGTCGTTCG
>JAQFZQ010003523.1:0-10546 GCA_034696005.1 Glomeris marginata | reverse complement strand
CATCATTACTTCTTCCTTGTTAAGCAACTATTTATTAGATCGCGATTCTGTGACCACAGCATTTATGATAGATTTTTCATATTTTGTAAATAAAACGGCAGTTTTCCCAGCACTGTTCATTCCCGATGACGTCATCCAGTGCGGCCCAGCCTTAATGTCCGTAAATTACGACCTTTTTGTGTGCAAACTTTTTATTTGGCAATCTTTTTACAACGCGATCTTTTTACGACGTGATCATTTTACCTGTGATCTTTTTACACTGTGATCATTTCACGTGACGACATTTTGTTTGCGACCTTTTGCGTGACTACCTTTTTGGTGGCGACCTTATATTCGGATACTGTTTTAACGATCGAGCAACCTATGCACTTTGTTATCTGCAACTAGCCCGTGAACTATTTCATAATAAGACCTAAGCTGGGTTGTATGCATTCTCGGCTGTCAGTTTTTCATCATAGGATTTCCGCTACTGCCATTGCAATGCCATTGCAGTTCCTCCGGGGTGAGGGGGAGGGGGGAGGGGAAAGGGTGATCATACGGTTTCGATAACCGTAACAGTACTCGCCCAAAACTCTGATTGCACTGAATGTATGCATTTGTACAGGGACTTCAGATTTCTGTCCTGCATTCCATTAAAGCATGTCGATGGACACAAGTTGTATGGGTGAACCTCCATTGTTTCCGATGTGGTCAATGGGCTTATTATTATCCATATGCCTGAGATAGCGTCCGTTATGTAATAAACTACTTATTGCCATCAATAGCGAAGTCTCCGATACCTATTCGGTGTTAGGCAAGACGAACAACGGTAGCAGTGAAGGACAACCGTTACACATGTGTGTAGAACTTTTGCACAATTGTCACATTTGAGAAACTTTCACATAAGAACGAACCTTTCAGAGATGGGATTTCGACGAAAATGGTTTTCCTTTACGATTGCACTAATTAATAAAATACAATACAATATGTTCGGCAACCACAGGCTCATGGCCTAACTAGGTTTCCCCTATACCATTTCCATATATTAAAAAAAGAAACTTCCATTTCTTTTTTAAAATCGTCCACCATTAGATCTTCCACTACATCTCCTGCCAACACATTCCACTCATCAACCGCTAATTGCGAGAAGTGTTGCCGCATCAACAGTTGGGATCGCTGTTTCAGTAATTTGAAACAGTGCCACCTAGTCTGAGGTTTATAAATTTTAGGGAAAATTGGCATGGGTATAACCTCAAACTTCCAATCACTAAAATGTAGAATATTCACTTGGCAAAACTATAGAGAAACAATGTGTAATGTGTATATCAATTCTCTAAATTTAACGAGTAATTAATTAAAAAGGGTGCGAGTTTGGGAGTGGTTTTGTGTTTCGGCCCCCACCTGTCGAATAAACGTGGCATCGAACCCACGAGGGATGCAACACGACCGCATTGACCGGCTCCATATATTTGAGCGCTTATTTTGCGTTTCATATACGAAAAGCAGTAGAAATGAGTTACCAACGAAGCAATCCGTTTCGTAATACGAATCTGATTGTTGATATGCAACAACTAAACTTATGGGAAAACTGCCGAAACTGAGACATCATCATCTACCTGTTTGTATATAGCCAGCGTTGCTAGGCGACAGTGATGTCACCAAGCGCGTTTTGCCACGGACAAACGGACGGCAACCTTACTCCCCACTGTCCTACTAGCCCTTTTGCTGAAGTGCAGCCCATGATAGCTCCAACTACTCATGTGGTTGTTGGAGGCCCCCCAGTCAAACATACGAACACCATGTTTTACGGTCAACCTATCTTTAAAATAAACAGCCCTTTCCAGAACCACCCACCCTCTATCTAAGCTTTCAGGGACAGCCATAAATCTGGCCTCTACCCCAGACCGTGTATAATGGGGAGTTATGGCAGCTCGCCCGTAACCGTTGCCGTACGACGTACGTCGTCTCTCGACGTCCGCTTAATTGTGAGCTGGCAAGCTTCGCCTACGCTCATTTTGCAATTACGCGGACGTCTAGTGACGCCATACTACGTACGGCAACGGTTACGGGCGAGCTGCCATAACTCCCTACTGTTGCAGAGAGGTCCTTCGTAAGCGTTGCAGGGAAAACCACTAGTTACAATCAAACTTCAGGCACTGCATTTTTTTAACGTCTATATCTCCTCTCCATTTCATTGTATTTTCATATCTGACAAAATTTGCAGGGACAGATATGACAATATGTAGTGCCCTTATTAGGAATTGTTGCAAAGGATCGCAACCCCCTATGCAATTAATAATAAAATTTTGGGACTGATTTTGAATCACGCCAAATATCGAAATATAGTTAGAAATGTCAGAATGCCAATTTCGAACAGGAATTGAAAGCTGTTGTTGGCAAGTGGCAACATTTCTTGGCACATACTGGCTCATAATTATCGACCACTTGAATGGTGGTCGCTACATGATTACAGAGATGATTTGAATCCATGGTTGAATTGAATATGCTCTTAAGGGCGGACGTCGTGTGTGACCGAGTGGAGCGTCGTTTGGGGGTGGTAAATCGCGATTCCGAAACTTGCGATCTTAATTTTGAAAAAACAAGGCGGTATTTCGGGAAACCAACCAAAATAGGTTGTTCAGGAGGATGTCTTGGAGTACCTATGATTCCGTCGGTTTCTTTTTTTTATTCGTATTCGTTTTCAAATAGGAGGGAAAATGGCACAAAAAGGTGTCAAAAATCCCGATTTGAAGCGCCATTTTTCCTCCTATTTGAAAACGAATACGAATTTCAAAAAACCGATGGAACCATAGGTACTCCAAGACATCCTGAACAACTATTTTCGTTGGTTTTTCGAAATAGCGCCATGTTTTTCCAAAATTAAGATTGCAAGTTTCCGAAAACGCGATTTACCACCCCCAATATACGCTCCACCCGGTCGTGCGCGACGACCTGTACAGCCAGTAGGCATTTAACATGTTTTGGTACAATGGTGTGCAATACATGCAGCACCAGGTGTTAATTTTGACTCTTTGGAGGTACCTGAGAGTCCCGATTTCAAGCTATTTTACTAATTTATATAAAAATAACGAATCGACGAAGGAAATTGGCAAAAATATGATAATTCTCTAATTTAGTTGACTGATGCGTGGAAATTTTCCCGAATCGTTTCGGTTTCAAAATTGTACCCTGTCAATTGACCTTTAATAATCGAGTCCACTAGAAAGTACGCCACCTCACAACAGTCCTCAGAACCAACATAGAAAAAACGTCCTCCTTGATGATGTCACAGATGCAGCAAAAGTTAAATTAAGGCTGGGCTGCCGCGTCGTTGTACTTCGTTTGTTTACCATACAGGTGGCGCTGAACGGCAATTGTGGGCGTGGAATTCCACACCCATTGGGGCGTGGTAGGGGTGTGGTTGGCCGCAAACGTACGCGCTCAAAGGGGACGTCCAGATATTATGTAGATGTTTTTAAAAACAAGCCAACTAATGGGTACTAAATTAAATTTATAATTGGATACAGGTGACATCATGAAAAAACAAATGACGATAATTTGCGACAAATCATAGCCTGTGAGTTGATCAGGCCCATTTTAAATGCACTCAGTGGGACACACTGAGTGCATTTGGGCAATTTGGGCTATTAGGACCATTACACTATTTTAGACCCATTGTAAAATATTAGGGCCATTGTATGCTATTAGATTAATTGTATTCAATTAGGACTATTTGACCTTATTACAACTATGTTTATTGGATAGTTAGGACCATTGGGCCGATTTGACTGTAAGGGTCATTGTACCCATTGAATTCACTAAGACCATTGGACCCATTGAAATCGCTAACACAATTAGAGCCATTGAAAACGCTAACACCATGGGACCCATTGAAGACACTATAACCATTCAGTCCTTTGGATTTTGACCATGGGCTTCAATTACACTTATCAAGTAAAATTGGGTCCATTGGATTTGGACTATGAGATTCAGTTACACTTATCAAGGCCAATTGGGTCCTTTGGATTTGGAGAACAGTGTTTCTGATAGGTGCAAATATATTGGTTAGTAATTGTTGTGCTGCTGTTGGTTGAATTTCATGTTGGTGGTGCTTCAGATGTGAACACTTATTTATGGACATGCATTGCTTTTACTTGTAATTACTTTTTGCTGTTACTTCCTTGCAGTTACTGCAAGTGTGAACCCAGCTTTACAGTTATCACCGCAGTAGTTTTTTGTTATATTTTTTTGAAAGGTAGGAATGACTTTGTGGACACCCTTTATAATAACAAAATAAAAGTGCGGTTTTCACAAATGTGGTTATCAATATTTATTCCAACAATATCCTGGACAGGATTTAATAAGTGACGATCTACATCAATAACAACTAGCGGTACACAAAATATATATTCATCACAATTTCTAAATTGCTATCAACATCTAATGACAGGAATATTTAACAACTTAATAGGTGATAATGTGCAACATATTTCAAAACAAATACATTATCACACTCTTAACGGCACACAGATTTCAATAAGGAAAACAAGCGAAGCAATCAGAATCCCGATTCCCAAGATAGCAAATGCAAACCAAGTCTCTAAAAATGTAATTGCCTTGATATTCACTACGTCTTGTCCGTATGATTTCAAGTATCTCACTTGTAGCATATGTAAAATTCCAACCTCTCTTAGTTGAAGCACGCTGATTGAAATATATTTTATTAATAATGATGAACATCACACATTTATAAACATGCATTCGAAATGATACATTACATTCGTGTAAATATTTCCTTGAAACAGAAATCACTTGTAACTTTCATGCTAGCTGGTAAATAGCAATGTATGGCTTCAGACTTGGAGATGTGTGGAAATTGTTGCATCACTTGAGAACCCAATTGTTCTGAAGCAATAACTGCAATAACCCCATTATTGACTCTCTCAAAGCTATCCTTTGTGGTCAGAGAGGCCAACCAGCCTGGGAAAATTTGGTTTCTTGAACACGAATGGTATTTCCCATCAACGTGGCACATCTGAGGGAAAAAACTTCTTCTTTTCTTCAAGTCCATTAACATTAACAAGGGTTTCAAGAAACAACGATTATTAAACATGAGAAGGGTATCCTAAAGGAAAGTTAAGCTGTCGCATTAAAGCTGTTGTCTGCCAATCGAGAGCAAGATTTGATTTCAATTGCTTTAGCAAAACGCAATTTCCCTTAAAGCCGGTTAAAATTATGCCTAAGTTTGGAAAGGTGTGTTACTCCTTTACTTATGGAAGTTTATTCTATCAATATTATAAGCAAAAATTGTTTCAAGAATAAAATCTATAAGTGGAATCAACTCGTGTGCTTATCCCAAACAAAGCAAATTGTTGTTGCAATCTCTCATTTGGGTGTGCTCAATCATTTATCTGCCAATTTATAATCATCTTTGGAGGCTTATTATGAGGAATGTTCATTAAATTCAGGAGCTCTGTTGCCATTGTATACAGCATAGTGATGTGTTTAATACTAGTTTGTCTGCCATATTCATGTGTTCATATAATGATACCAACGACCAAAGGTTCACATCATATAGTCCGCAAATATGTAGTTAGCATTATTTCACATGAATATTCAGCTGCATTTATGAAACAGCTTTTGCAATGCATAGACTCACCATAAGTATATCCCAGGTAGACGTGTGGTCTAATATTTCAATTTGTGTTTGATTGCCATAGTGATTGCCATAATAACAGGAAATATCTGTACTGTTGTAAGGAAAAACAGGTTTATTTGATATTACTTTTGCAGAAAATAATATGAAATATACGCTGGTTGTCATCAACGATAGGTAATTCAGTGCCACGAGTACACATTTTGCCGACGGATTTGGACCTTGTTGACACTCCACTGAAATTAATAAACATATGATATAAACCCAAACCTAGGCCTCAAAGTATATTTCAAATCAAGAAATTAATATGTACAGTGAAAACGAATCAAGCTGTCGAAACATAAAATCCTCAAAATAGCAGGTATGTTGTTTTTCTTCCATTTGCAGTGATATTGCAGCAATGGACTTTCTTTGGTAATTGCGAAAAAGCAAATGTTAATCACGAACATAATGACCAGTAATGCAATCCATACATTAGATTTGAATATGCGCATAATGGTATAAAGATTCATTGGTAGTTGAACTTTTACAGAAAACACATTTATCCCATCATGGAAAATAACTGGTAAATGATAGCTTTCTCGATTATCAACAATGATATAACTGCCCACTTGTAAGTCAGTTTCCTTCAAGAAAATATAATATAGCAATTTCTACAGGCACAATCGGTTTACACCATAATTAACACAATTGATTTTACTACCTGATAATGTCCGGCAATCATGCCTTTATCATTTGAAATTGAAATGCAAAAGCTATTAATGCAATTTATTATAGAAAATACAGAAAATATTATAAAATGTTTCCAGACGATAAGTGAAATATGCTCACTCAAATTTCAGGAAATCCTCTATGTAACTTGCAATATCCCCAATTAGGCCCGTTGGATGCCCATCCTTATAATCCACAATATTTGTGACCTAGGGAATTTATTGCATCTTTGGTATTCATTGAACATGTAATTGATTTTTTAATAAAATAAAAATCAGAAAGGCCTTTTTGACAATAGACCTTTTGCAGCACGTGACTGGGCGCTGCCATCTTGGAGGAATATCTAGCTTTCACCCCGTTTGAAATGGCAAGGTCGCTGTACTTTTCCCTTTTGCATACACAAGCCAAAGAACACTATGAATTTAAAATCGCACAGATTGCAGGATTCGACAAAAATACACAATTTTAAAATGTGAATTGTCATCAGATGCGAAGGATTTGCCGTAAATGCAACAGAACAGCGTTTAACGTCTATGGCTGTGCGTGTTCGTTATCCTCCAAGATGGATGACGCTTCTCCCCTCCGCAACACGGGTGAAGTCACCCATGACGCGTTGTGCAAAAGCTCTATTTTAATTCTTTAATAGCCATTGTTCAATAATTGAATGGCAGCCTTGAACAAGCCTTCAAGGGACATTTTACAGTTTTGAGAACAACGCTAAAAGCAGAACCATACCAATCTGAACAAAATATCCACGGCAACAGTTTCGCATTAATTTTCTACCGTAAATAGAGCTTTCTCATTCATGAAATTGTACAGGAAGACGCATGAATATTCAAAAAACATGTTTATAATATTAACTCACTTTCGTCAAAATGTCCCTTGAATAGTTGTTCAAGGGGGCTATTCAATTGAATATTTGCTACTCCCTGTCCACATCTCTGGCCAGTCCTTTTGAGCCAGTGGAGTGACTAGAGATTGGGACCGGCCACAGCAATTATTGAACAATGGCAATTAATTATTAAATTTGTCAAAAAGGCACTTTTGTTAAAGAATAGTCCACAGACTCAGCTTTCGGGGTATATAGTTGTTAAGAGAAAGAAGCGTAAGAAGAAACAAGAGGTGAAGAGAAGAGTAGGAGTTGTCATAGTGTGGGACAATGTGCGCAATATTTTATAAAAATTTCAATTTCTGTATTTATTTTTGCTCGTAATGTGAATATACAGGGTTAGTTTTATGTGTGGATCCGAATTACAAAGTCTAAAGTATTCACGACACATCAATAAGTTTACAGGACTGAATAGCAAGTGCCACATGCGAATCCCAAAAATTATATCGCATGTGACCTATGATGCCATATTCAAGGTCATCCGTGTTTCACCTTTTCAACCTTGGAAGTTGCATATCTGATTTAGTTGATAAAATTTAATTTCAGAAAGTTTTGTGCATTTATAGCCCGCAATTTGCCTTATGACAATTTGCTGTTATATTTGTCTGGTTCATTGTTAAATATAGTGAAACCTGTCTTAAGGACCGCTCTTTTTAAGTGATCACCTTCTTAGGATCGATTTTACTCAGTACTGTGAACTCTATTGGATTTGATATGGTGAAGGGACCACCTACCAAATGCAGCCAAGGGCCATGATATTTAAGGCAAAAACTGCTGAAAACCTGTCAAATGGGGCACTGTTTTCAAAAGTCTGATCAAAATTCTATATGATAGTGGCAGTTCTAGTAGTAGTGTGTTTATTTCTTGCCAATCTGGTATAGAAAGAGAGTTACAAACCCAGGTATCAACATACACTTTGTCGAGTTACTTATCCCTACTAAACAAATAAATATAACTCAACCATAAATAAATACAATACATACAAAAATATAAAACGAAACAAAATACATAACAAAAATACGAAGCTCATTTCAAAAATAATGGCCGATTGAGTACAAATTAAAAACCAACTAACAGAAAAATATGTCTCGGTTGTTTCAAACATATACAACACCACTTTATTTTACAGTGTAGTCATTATGTTTTTTAAGCCCCTTGGACACCGTAAAAATGTTTTTCAAGCCTCCCGCAAAAATTTCCACCGCCTGGGAATTACAAATTAAAAAAGTATTGACCGAAATTGGCTAGTGACCATAAATGAATTGCACATACACAGTAACATCAACTGATTGGCCACCTAGCTATCAAGTTTTCAACCTGCTGATGTTTGTCTTTGTGTGACCTTGAGTGCAGATAGGTGCAAAAACCAGCAACCCCTGAAGTTGTGAAAATCCGTCAATGAAGAGTTGAAAACGGCAATGATGAACTCCCAGGCGGCGGAATTTTATTCAGCGGGCTTGAATAACATTTTTTACGGTGTCTAAGGGGCTTGAAAAATTATAATGTCTGCACTGTAAATTAAAGTGGTGTTGTGTTGTATGTTTGAAACAACCGAGAAATATTTTTCCTTTAATTGGATTTTGATTTGTGCTCAATCGGCCCTTACATTTGAAATGATCCTCGTAGTTCCCACCGGCAACCCTCCGTCGTGTGTGTATTCCACCCCTTCCTCCCCTTTTCTCTCCCTCCCTGCACTAAGATGTGTCTATATCTTGCCTTTTATCTCCCCCTCTTGCTTCTTTTGTTTGTTGCTCCTTTATTCATCTATTTCACTTAGCCATCTCCTTCTATAGCAATCATCCAGCAATATCTCCAATATCTGCTTTTTCTTCACATTGACTTTCATCCCTCCGCATTTCTCTTTCACATGCTGTAACTAACGTCTCTTCCTCCTCTGCACACACCTTACATAACCACATTTCCCTGTCCCTCCAATAGTTCGCCGCTCCTACGGGGGCAACCTAGTTGGGTCAGAGCCTGTAGTTGCCTGACGTATTCCACTTCACCTCCAACACCCATTTTCAAAATTTAGTAACCACCTTCGGTAACTCCCCTTACAAATGTATCTATGGTTTATAAATGCACCAAACTTGCTAAAATTAAATTTTATGAACTAAATCAGAGGGTTCTCCAAGCGCCTAATTTGAAATTGTGCCCAATCTTCAATGGCTGAAAAGATAGAACAAAGATGATCTTGAAGATTGTGTCATAGGTCACGTGCGATACCATTTTGGGGATCAGCATGTGGCACTTCCTATTCACTCCTGTAAACGTTTTGAACTGTCGTGAATACTTTTGACGTTGTAAGTGGGATCCGCACATAACACTTTCCATGTACAGGGTGGGACGCGGGAACCAAGTGTTTTTAAATTGGCTAGTACTCCACCAATAAGAAAGGGAGGGTCGAAATGCAGGTGGCAATCTATTCCTCGGCTCATAGCATTTCACTTTCAATTGCCATCCAGTTGCTATCATGGCCCCATGGAGTCTACTGCCCTTTCAAAGAAAGAATGAGCCAGGACGGTGTCAAGAATCCATTTTGAAGGGGTGCACGGTTGCAGGTGTGCAGGCTATGACGGGCAATGACGGCCACACACTGTAACCTTGCACCCGTTCAAAACAGGTTCTTAGCACAGTACCCGGCTCATTCTTTCTTTGAAAGGACAGTAGAACACATATTATTTAAAAGCGGAAAAACCTCCGCTTAACTGTAGTCACCGACTCGCCACTCCTCGCAAAACAATCGCAGGCAAACATGCCAAGTTTTGGACTCCGTGGGATCATGTTGACAACTGGATGGCAACTGAAAGTGAAATGCTATGAGCTGAGGAATGCATTGCCAGCTGCATCTTGACCATCCCTTTCTATTTGGCCGAGTACAAGCCAATTAAAAAACACTTGGTTCCCGCGTCCCACCCTGTATATAGATTTTTTGATGACCCTAAACTTCCACGTATAATGCGCACCCGTGTATACCGCGCACCCTGATTTCTGGCAAGAAACTGACATTTTCCATTAGATAACGCGCACCCCAAGTATAACGTGTATGTAGGGGGTGGGCGGCCATAATTAACGCTTGTACTTGTTCCAAGGGTCTCGACTGCTGTCAAAATGGATAAAAAAGACACATTAATGCTTGTATTGTGTTGCAAAAAAGACTTGGAAATCGTGGCATTTGCCGAAGAATTTGATAAATTCATAGTATGCTATTCCTTCCGACGATGACAATTAACGTTAAGCTGGCCCCAGACTGTGCGAATAAAAGCGGCAACAGCGAGCACGAACGGAAGTAAAACGCTCGCGCTCGCTAA
>JAQFZQ010003522.1:0-10546 GCA_034696005.1 Glomeris marginata | reverse complement strand
CGTTTGGCACAAAATACGCTACTTCCGGTGATGCATTAATTATGTAGAACCGACCTCAAGAACCGACTTTTCGTCATGTTTCTCAAATTAATTGCGCATTAACTATGGCTTCAAATTGCTTCAAAATTTCAGGAGTGGTTCAAAACTAAGATATAATTCTATGTGTTATTTCTCATTCGGATCAGATAATTTTATTTAACCCTGTCAATTCACCTTTAAGTAATGCATGATGATTTGAATTGTAGCATTTCTGCATCTTCACAAACTATCTTCCTCTTGTGTGATAACATTTGATTAAATTGTACGTCTATTTTTACGTAGGCCATGCCTTCTTCAGTGTTCTCCCAGGAAGCCATTCTGCGTGAGGTATCTTCAACGCTGGCCCACCGTAAACGCCTTCGCTCCAAAGTCAACAAGCTAGAATGTGAGGTTCGCAACCTGGAGCGCCTGGCGAAGTCTCCTCCAGTTCAGCTGGGTCGAGGCTCGGTGTCGTGCCCTGGTGCGAACACCGATCCCGGATCCTCGCCGCTAGACTCGGCGGGCGAGATCGAGTTGGGTGGCCGGAAAGCTGATTGGAGCTTGCCTGTCCGTATTCCATTGGCTGGCCTAGCCGATGCTTCTCAGGCGCACAGTGATGCGAGCAGCAAGGATTCTGGGCTTGCTTCAACGGACGGGTCGGAAGTGGAGAGCAGGAGCCCCTTACCAATCGTTCGCACAATTTATTCGCCCATCAGCCGGCCCAGCAGCACGGACAGTGCTGTATCAGATGCAACGAACAACCCTGCACCTAAGGTGAGCTCAGATAACGGTTACTGTTGGAATGTTTCAAATGTGATTTGTAAGTGCATGGTGAATATCGGTAACTTGTTACTGATTAGTCACCGCAAAATCGTTTCAAGTATGAAAGATTGGTACCAGTTCATCTGCAATGAGTGATGGCCCACTACAGCAAACTGTCTATAGCCATTTACTATACTTAGTATGGACATTCTGTATGGTTACTATAATTCAAATTCAAGCACAGAACACACTTGCATGGAGTGGTTAATGTATTTGTGTTATTTTTTGCACTGTTTTGTGTGCAAAATTAAGGCGTTTCTTAGTTGCTCCTACGCCATGATTAATTATGAAAGCGTGTTCCTGCAAATATTTGATTCTTGAGTCCTTGCATGGTCGATGACAGCGATGGTTTGCTGTAGTTTCTATTTGGATCCCCCCTACACTGTTTCGCTAGTGTGTTGACATTTGTATGGATTCCTATTTGAAGTGATTTTTGGAAGAATCTACTACCTCTACTTAATAAATGAAGCCAAGTCGTGCCACCAGTTGGCAAAGAACTGTTAAGTTCTTCTTAACAGACATTGGCGAGAATTCCATGGGATTGATGTCTCGGTGTCAAGAGTGATCCTATTCTCCATAAACGCGAGTCGAGAACCGAATCGCTGTCAAATGCCATGATGCACTAACATGATGTAACTCGTTTCAGCTTCACGGTGGCAGTGACGATGCTCCGAAGCGAATACCTGCAACTGATCCAGCTGCTGTAACCGTCAAAACAGAAGTCATCACTGTTGGCAATGTTACGTGCAAGAAAGAGCCTGCTGACCAGATCATCGAGGATCCTCCTAGTCCTCAGCTGCTGCCGCCAGAGCCCCTGTCATGTTCAGTACAACCTGCGCTCCCTGATCCGGTTTCCAAACCTATTCCAACATCTACAGTTTCTCCTCTTCTACCTCTACCTCCTCCTGCTCCTCTTCCTCCCCCAGCTCAGTTTGCTGCTACAAATGGCACCTGTACAAATTCACGATCGCCTTCTCCCATCCGTGCTGATGATAAGCATGCACCTCTACCCCCACCACCTCCACCACCGAAGAGCAGCAGTAACAGCAGCAGCACGGCCCCAGCAACTCCTCCGCAGACCTCGGCCAATGGCGGAGGCCTGGTGCTCAATCTGGGCAGCCTGCTGGCCAACGTGAAGGCTGCCGAAGCGAGGACCCGGCGACTGAAGCGAAAGCCCAGTCCTTCGAGAGCTTCTGGCACGCCGGATGCGAAGAAGACCTCGCCAGGATCTAGCCCCGGATCGAACGGGCAACCAGCTCTGCTGCCGTCGCAAGGTAACAAAGCCGCGGTGAGCCGTACGCATGGATCGGTTATCATCTGGCGCGGTTCAGGTGTCGGTGGTGACAGCAGCATGGGAGCGAATGGTGACGGCTGCACCGCTTCGCCAGGTAAACACTGGCAAGCGAAGATCAGTAGTGGGTTCGATCGCCTCGTCGCCTTGGCGTCCACAGAAATTGACCGCAACAAGGAGAGCCGCAGACGGAGCGTTGTCGAGGAGCCTCAGTGTCCCGCGCCGGCTGCTGTAACCTCGGTTCCCACTGCCAACGTGACTGCTGTCCACAAGCACTGGGTTGTCGATTCATCTTCTGGCTCGGATGGTGCTGGTGGGCGGAATGGCGACACGCTGTCCATCAAGTTCAAGGTGAGCTGGTATCTCGGTATTCAATGTGTTTGCAACTGTTGGGGTTTCACATTGAAGAGTGCAAAAAATACTAAACAATGGAAAGGTGATGGAACACTCTTCAGTGTGGAAAATCTCTCTATAAACATTACGTGGTGTACAGATATTGTATTTGGCAAAAGATTTAACTGATCAATATGAAACAGGGCTATCAGTGGGACCTCATTGTAGAACTTGCAAAGTGTTTGCTGCATTGGCCAAAAGTATTGTCGCTTATCGTGTGCTGCAGGATAGCAATATGCGACAATACTTTTGGCCAGAGTTGTACATGTTTACTTGCGTAATGTCTCTTGTCGAGTAGTTGTCACGAGTTTCAAAACATGATGTATAATGAAGATTTATAGAATTTCAATTAATTTGGTCTGAAACATCTAAACTAAGGCAAAATTATTGCATAAACTAGTGTGTTGAATGTAAAGTGCACTGTAATGAGGTCTGATTGTTACTTCATCAGCAAAGCATGCTTAGTTAGTATATAGCATACAATACATGTCACATTCTGTACCTTACACCGTAATACAAGAGTGCATGCCATGGTTTCTACCCCTGTATGTACAATATCAGGTGTTGGAAACCAGTTTGGAAATGGCCTTCAGTTGCCTGTATACGTCTTAATTAAAATTGGGTAAGCAACATGAGGCCATACCAAGGTGGTTTGCAACAATTGACAGTTCCATGTTACGTCCTATAATGGCAAGACTGTTGGGTGCTGTATGTTTCAAGGCGGTGCACTCATTGCCCGTGGACCGACGGGATGCTCCCACGCCCCCCTCAAGCCTAAGTCACCCGGCTTCCCCCGCTGCGCCCTCCCTACTTGCACCGCCGTGCCACGCTGGTGTGGTGCCCAAGAAAGGTCCAAGGACCCCTCCCGACACCCCTCCCAGAACCCCTTCCCCAGCGCACCATCATCATCTCGCACACCCAACCTCATGGCAGCCACACGTTGGCAGTCACAGTCCGCATAGCCCCGACGCGGGAACCGACCAGAGGAACCGGCGCCGCTCGGGAAGTCCTTTTGTACCGCGTGGACCTCTGCTTCAGGTACTGTATGCCAGTCAAGTGGCATAGTGCGCTTACCAGCCTGTTTTCCAGTCCCTTGCTGCATGACTATATATTGCCATCATCACTGGTATGTTCTTCACCCAGGGTTGGCAGATATGATCTATGTTTCGGGTGAAGAATGTTGGATGTACCCTTGTTATAACGTTGTGCAAAATCTGTGTGGTCATGTAGGAATTGTTTGTAGCTAGCATTACTGACTAATTAGGATTAAATGCATGGGTTGAGCATGCAACACAAGGAATGTTGGGAATAACAAGCTGTAATTTGTAGTAATCTGTGTACCTGTGCACTGATCTTGTTCAAATTTTGAAAAACAACTGTTGTTCAGCAGCGTAACTAGTTAATATTTTAGTATTACAAATGCAATATGAATTAATGGTCAACAAGATATATTAGTTATCCTTCACTTTCATTTCGGTTTTGGTCTACTCCTCAGATATCCTATTTTAGGTGGCGTTGTGCATGAAACTGCGAGGAATGGTCTTGTTTCCTGCCAACCCTTTGACAAACTTGTACATAGATTATGAATTGTGCTGCATGTTCATTGGCGAAGCTTTATTCTTGCTTATACTGTATCAGGGGATGCTGGCGAGTGACCGCTTCAAGGGCCACTACAAGAAAAAGTTCTTTCTCAAGCATGGTGACAGAGGCTGGACTGGGTCGGGCGTTGGACTGGACCAAGATGGAAGCTGCGTGGAAACTGCCAGTGATGGAGGAGGAGCCCGCGACTCTCCTGGTGGCGGAAAATTCCCCAGCAAGTTTCGACCTAAAGGAAAGGACTGGGACTGGCACCGACACCGGGCCAGAGCTGGCTACGCGTACCCGCAGGGACCAGTGCCACCTGCGCCTGGTGTAGCGGACACACCGATACGTCATTCACATACAACTGTTGCCTTGGCGCTTCATTCCACGGCTACGGTTGGGACTGCATCAACAGCTGTCCCAGGGGAAACGATGCACAGGGCTCGTGATGGGCCCGGGTCCTTGATGGCTCCCGTCTCCACACTGCCATTGCGGTCGTCATCATCGTAAAACTGCACGGTGAGCAGTGAGGTCCTAAGACTAATATACGTGAGACTTGTTGCACAGCCATTGTACAATTTGGTCCTTATAATTTATTCTTCCATGTCCCTGGCTACTCAGGGGACATGGAAGTTACATCCAAAGTGACTGATCAATGAGAAACACCTGTTATACTTCTTAAGCATTTGGTGTTATGTAGAATTAAGAAATATTACAACTTAGTGTGGACTGTATGTTTTGCAAGAAAACAACTTCCTTTTTACATATAAAAAATAAAATTACTGTGATATTGTTTTATTTATTGCTTGTACGCATATAATGTTTACATTGCAATAATTATTCTAAGTACTTTTCAATTAAGCTGTAGGAGTCGGCAATATTGTATTCTTTGGCATAAGACAAATGTGAGGAAGTAATTTACTAAATTTTTGACAGTAGTGAAAGCGTTAAATCTTATCAGGACAGCTTGAATTATCACAGGAAAATACTGAAAATTCGAAAAAGCAAGAAAGTTATAGGGAATTTCCAAACATGTGTGGATACAGTACATCCAAAACTAAAAATAAATAATATAATTTAGATATGACATCCTTGTTTCTCATGGTAGTGTAATGCAACAGATTACATCGTAATAAACTTACGATTTCTCCAAATAGCATTTCTATTTCTTCCACAACATTCCTATGTTTGAGGGCATCAGCACTTTGCACCCTCATATGCTATTCGCAAATTGTAGTGATGAGCAATTGGAGAATAACAGGTTGACAGGAGTCATTAACTGAAAGGCTGACATTGAAAGGAACAGGTCAATGAGCTGGCACAACAATTGCCTAACAAAATCAGCTGAAGAACCAATGTCCATGCTGTTCAGCCTATTTCCTGTTGGCCAACTGCATTATGAAACCCTTTATTATATTGACGGCACCTATTGTGGCAGTGGCTGTGTAACATAATCTCAAATTAACTAATATTGTCAAGTAACATTATCTTGTTTATGTACATTTTCAGATGTATGTGCAGTAGGAGGAATGATGGTTCTACTTGTCAGCAGCACTCAACTATGCAACCAACTTGACCGCTGACGGGACACCATTTTAATGTCTATTTTCGGTCATTCACTGCCAACTTTCTACAGCTATTAAGTTATGGTGTACATAGACAGAGGACAACCGCCTGGAAATTTTACAGTTTTAGAGGCCATGTGAGACGACCGTTGCTCATAACCAAATAGTAAAGTGGGTGTCGTGCGTAACTGTTACTTGTCTAGGCAATGAGCGTGATTGCTAGCTGATTGTGGGCCATGGCCGTCTTGATTTTTACCACTGCCCAACAACCATCCAACCTGCCAACTGCAACTGCCACCTACTGCCGAAATGCACTCGCGAACGTATTTATTTGTCGCGGACCGTGTGCTGTTGCGTTGCCCCTCCGAGGCCCAGGGCCAAGGCAACACAAACCAAAGATGTTGAACGTTTTCTGACCGGGCAGCGCGTTAACTAGTTGATCTCAACAACCAGTGGTTTTACTTTTTAAGAGTGCGATGAGCTCTTTTTTCTTATGCGTCCAGTCATTTACCGTTCATCCGGTGGTTGTAGAGCAGCGGCGTGGCGGTTATTGTATTTACCTTTGCACTGAAGTATTAAAATACCATTTTGAGTTCCAACCAGTAATATTGTTGCCAAAAGTGCGATTCTGCCATGAAATACAAAGGCCGTTAGATGAAATTCGCATCACCCGTGTTGCGCACTTGAACGAAGTAATATTGCACAGATCTTAGATTAGCAATGATAATTTATTTTAATTAACCACAGCTTTCATCTGCTTAAACGTAAAAACATGGCATGCTTGCATTCGTTTGTGTCTGTAGGGTAATATTTGTCGTAAAAATCCACTATGAATTCTTCCACCTTGAATCCAAATTTCTGATAAAGCAAGAGCGCGGGATTTGTCACCGATACGTGAAGAGTTACATCTTTTCCCATGCATGTCTGAAATTGGAAACAGTTTATTGTTCAAAGTAAATATATGATTTGATATTGTTTATTTTTCAATTTTGCATGCGAGTGACCTGCACAAGATGATAAAGCATGAACGAAGCTATTCCCGCACGCCGCCATTCTGGATGCGTGAACACAAAGCTGATGTATGCCTCGCTGTACTTTACATCGGGAACCATGAAGGCGAATCCAACCACAACTCTCCTGATTTTCAAGTATGATTAGTTTAGTTTTTGGACAAGAATTGTTCATTAGGCTTAATTGTACCTGTACAATGCTACGCAGCTGAAGTCCGGGTATTGAAGACATTCAGATACTGCAATACAAGACAATGAAAACCTTATTTAAACTGAATGTTTTTGTTAACTTACAGTCAATTCCGGGCCAAAAGAACTCTTGACAGAGGGAATTCACTGAAGGAATATGTTGCGGCCGAACATAGCAGTAATCAATAGGATGGGTTTCCACACAGCTATCATCTTCTGACACTTCCCCTGACCTAAAAGTAATATGTAAGGTAAGGTTTCAGGGAAATAAGCCATTGTTAATAACACCTGTTCCTATGGAATGCCACTATCTCCTCGAGAAGTTTAAGTTTGAGTGGTTTTGTTTCGTAATCCCGCCAAATGAAGGGCTTTAGGATCCTACAGAGAGCAATTAATGTTGCAATTTGATTGTTTCCACATAGTACACATAGTAAACCAAAAACAAACAACTGTATCAACCTGGCAGTATATGGACTGATTATGCTTTCGAATCGATTTTCTTCGCTTCCGATTAATCTTGCGGCGAATGTGACAGGCTGACGTGATCTAACTTTAACTGAGTTGGAGTTGAGCTGGTCAATGAAGTAAAGTCAAGGATAGTTCTTCAGCTTACATTCATTACATAGTATTTAACAAGAACATTGATACCTGATATCGGTCCAGGATTCGATATCCATCCGTAAAAGCTTCACGGTTTTCATTCTGAGTGCAAAATTAAGAGCAAAAACGATTAGTACATGTTAAATTCAAACATATATTGCACTTTAATACTATACTACGGATTTGTAGGTTTAAATGTAACATTTCCCAATAACCATGATGAATGATATACGCACCGATACCAAATTCTGCGCTTGTGTTGATCCTCCAACGAGTGACCGTACCATTGAGTCCAAATTGAAAACAGGTAGATTTCGCATTCTTTTGGCCTATTTAAAGAAAAAATAATCCCTGCATTTAACCCATGTAAAAAAACTTGCATAAAATGACATATACCTGTCGGACACTAAGCTTGCGAGTCAACCGCCGGGCCTCTGGAGTTCCTCCTGTCAGATCATTCATCTTGGTCAATGCTCTTAG
Organism: Glomeris marginata; assembly: GCA_034696005.1. Classification (NCBI taxonomy): domain Eukaryota; kingdom Metazoa; phylum Arthropoda; class Diplopoda; order Glomerida; family Glomeridae; genus Glomeris; species Glomeris marginata. The sequence continues at coordinate 2,597 of JAQFZQ010003522.1, read as the reverse complement.
AATTTGGATCTCTTCATAAGCAGTCAATGGGACAAGGCTATGTATATGTTTAGAAAATTAATGGATTTGTATTTGATGTAAATGTGCTTTAGTGCACCTTTGCTGTGAAGATAGTTCATCATTTCCATCATTGTCACTGCTGTCATTCAACGTGCTAGATTGTTGTTCTGCCAAGTTGCTGCGGTCTTCCTGCTCTTTGAAAGTGTCTTCCATGTTAGTGTCAATGATGGGCTTTCTGTCTTCTTCCCCAGATTTAGCTGCAAAGAACAAAGAATAATCAACGTCAGATATGAACTTCAAACAGGATGTCTTATAATGAAACACTACCATCTCTAATGTTCATAACCAGGTCATCAATCCTTGGAGATTGGGGAAACACTGGGGAAGTTGAGCCTGGGTCAATATCGATCTCATCCAAGTTGCCGTAGTCTTCCGCTTCATCTTTTAACAGCAATTGCGGTAAGACTTCTACAAAGTAAATGCAATATGTCATTAATGCTCTGTTTGAATATGGTGCAAATGAGTTAAATTACCATTGGGCTTCAGGTCCATCTCTGAAAACCAACTGTCAACACTCTCCTCTTTTGCAGATGACCATGGTAGACCGTCGGAGTCGCAAGCTTGCGGAAACTCTAATTTGACTCTTGCCAGTGGAGGAGATGGAGCAATGGGATCTGTCATTTTTGCACGTTTCTCACGATCAACATCTGGACCTAAACCCTGATTACAACATTTGTTAATTAATATTGAATGCTTATTTAAATACATGGTCAGTACCTGACAAGGAAATCTTTTCAGGTCATTGGCAGTTTGCATGGTGTTCCTTGGTGCCAGATGACTGCTTTTGCCATCGGATAAATCGTCGGCATTTGCAGAGTCTGACATGTCAAAAGCTGCCTCAACTGTTGACTTGGATGTAGAAGCAACAGGTTTACGTTTAGCCCGCCTTTTGGTAGGTGGTGGTTTCACATCTGAAATAATTACAAGTTGTATGTGGTTTAGACAGTGGGACACCATGGACCATCCAACACTAATCAAGTATGCAGATGATTGAAGCATACCAATGTCGAGGAATGGTGGAGCAAGTGGCTTTGCTAACGCCCACCACCCCGCTTCTTTCAGTATCTGTGCCCCAGAAATAAAGTACTGCGGGCAGCCAGCTGAAAGTGTTCCTGCAACAGTTCCATACCAGGTGGAAGTCTTCTTCCTACAACATGATAAATGATTGTGTATGGTATGTACTAATTTAAGCATTTTGCTTCCACAATTTTATACCTATTTATGCCAAACAAAACACTCCAGTGCTTATCGATAAAGTTGCAGATGTGCTCTCGCCATCGGAAGAAGCCACACTTTCCACCACCTTGCAGCTGCAAGTTGTAGAGGACCAGTGTCAAAACCTGGAGCCTGATCAAGAACCGGTAAGTTGCTATTAAAAATATCAATCAAGAATTTATGTGCATGACTGAATTAATTGTATATTTACCATTGCAACTTGAGGCGAGTGCAATGCTCTTGCTTGTCTGGACTGCAGTCTTCACATATTAGATGGAACAAAACATCACCTTCAAGAGGTGAGGGCTTTCCTGTCCGTAGACAACCTGAAATACAAAATGACCATTAAGAGATTACAATTTTGTAAAAGGTTCAAAACATTAGCATGCCAGTTTTTAAAACAATAGTTGAACTGTATTTATAATTTGCATTCTCCAATTAATTTTTAACAGTTCAGGAAGGGTTTATTTAATTACAGTGCTCTGCAGGTATGCAGGGAAGCAAAACACTGGGGGCTTATGGGGGTGGAAAGGGAGCGTGTTTGGGACCAGTGCAATTTTTATTTTCAACAAAAGATAGAAGAGGGCGCTTGACTTCACTCGAAACACACACCTGGATGGAATGAATTTGAGCACGTTCGGCACCGTAGCAATGCACCACTTTGGCCGTCAATGGCGCTGCCGCCACAGTAGCAACCCTGCCTCGTTCCGCTCATCTCCACAGGTAGGACATCACCTTTTATCAATATGCCTTTTGCAAAGATCTCAAAACAATGACAGCTTATTGCTCAAAATCCGTACCAACGCGTATATTCATCGCGATCGCAGCGCCCCGGAACGGAAAAATGTTGCCTGCTGCATGAGAAAATCGCGTTTTTATGCACTCGATGGCCGGGCGATTTCTGCTTGATTTCAGTGAGATGGATGTACCGACAAGTAAATGTAGTGTATTTTCAAAGAGTTATTGATAAATTACGGTACTAATTTCTTAATTAGAGCGCGAAAATCGATATCGACAAGTTCATGAAGAAGGTTCCTGGAGAAATCCGCTGGGGGCGCTGCTGTAGCGCCGCCATTTTAGCCGCCATTATTCGAACATTCGAACCTGCATGGCGTTTGGATCGTACATCGTACGCATTCAGATCGGTAGGTGCATGTGGCTAAAATCAAGAGCTAATATCCATATATGAAATTAATTCCGTACACATTATATAATATTGTAAGCTTTGTTGCAGATGAATATAGCTATAGGCTCCGTGCGCCTAGATAGCTGCGCCCTCTGCTGGTCCGCGTTCGCGACTTTTGCAGGAGGCTATCTGTATT